>CM056194.1:89027889-89207889 GCA_029692085.1 Gymnothorax javanicus
ACACACACACACACTGCTGAAAGTTCACACACACACACTCACTCACTCACTGTGTTCTGCTGCTCTTACAGTGTGGACCATGGAGGAGAGAACAGGACCAAACCAGGACCCAGGAAATGTGAGTGTGTATCGACACAGAGCTCTTTTCTCTGATACACTCTCTGCTCTGTGTGAGAGAGTCTTAACTAAAACATCTCTCTTACACACAGACACACACAGATATAAGCACGTACATACACAAACGCGCACAGGTACTGTCACAGCTCTCTCTCTCTCTTTCTCACACACACACACACACACACACACACAGACACTCGCATAATGAGGTGAATATTAATAATGATAATTATCTCATTAATGTCTCTGGTGTGCAGACGGCTGTCGCCTCACACTGGATCCAAACACAGCACACAGAGAACTGTCTCTGTCTGAAGGGAACAGGAAGGTGACTCACACACGGGGCAGAGAGGAGCCGTATCCTGATCATCCAGAGAGATTTGAGTACTGGGAGCAGGTTTTGTGCAGAGAGAGTGCGTGTGAGCGCTGTTACTGGGAGGCTGAGTGGAGTGTGTGGGAGTGGGAGGGGGGAGAGGCTGATATAGCAGTGACAGATAAAGGAATCAGCAGGAGAGGAGAGGACGACAGTGTGTTCGGAGGGAATAAGATCTCCTGGAGTCTGAGCTGCTCTGAGGGCCGTTACTGCATCGGTCACAATAAAAACTACATACACTTACCTGCCCTCCCTTCCCCCTACCGCAGAGAAGGAGTGTGTGATGATGGTAGAAGAGTGTGTGTGTACAGGGTCGGTGTGTGTGTGGACCATCTGGCCGGCACTTTGTCCTTCTACAGCGTCTCTGACTCTGACACACTGACCCTCCTGCACAGATTACACACACACTTCACCCAACACACACCCCTCTATGCTGGGTTTAGAGCGTATGACTCCTCAGTGTCCTTCTGTCAACTGGAGTAGAAACACACACACACATACACACACACACCCATATCCACACGCATACTACACACTGTCTTTTGTACACACACACACACAGACGCGTGCGCACACATACAAACACACACACACACACATACCTGACAGTATGTTATGTTTTGTTAGTTAATTGGATTGTTTATCTTGGAGAATAATGTAAAACAGGTGCAGTTGAATATAATCGATATTAAAGGGGGCGTGTTCTGCCTCTTCAGAGCTCGGCTCAGTGGCGTCACTGATGATCTCAGTGTATTTATGTCCTTAAGATGATCAAATGAGTTTGATGATGGTGAAAGTTGGCAGGATGAAGTGCTTTTGAAGTGAAGTAATAATTCTGTCTCCCGTTTCTGCATCTCTGTATAAAAGAAGCCTGTGGCAAACTCCTGTGGGAGGTGCCCGTTATTCTACTCATTTTTACAGCAGCTTTTGTTCATTTTACAAGAGTTCCCATGTGAAAGTCTCAGAGTGTAACTGCAGCTGATGGGGGAATGCAGAATGATCACTGTAATGTACTTATTTCCCTTCATTACTGTAAACTATCATGAATTCAATTGATTGTGTCATTGTTTGTTTCAACCTATTCCTGTAATTTTCTGTATTTTCTGTTATCTTCTGTAATTAAAACTGGATTTAAAAAGAGTTGTTTTTCTGTCATGATTTTATATTCCCTGATATGCTGAACTGTGACCCAAGCAGGAGGTATTAATGATGATCTATTATGTAGGAGCTCAATATGAGTAAATCTGTTCAGGGCTAAAATCTGCTCTGCTGAAGCTCTGACATCATCTCCTGTGGTGCACATGGACTCCAGAATAAACACTGGTTATGCTGAGATGTTGCTTCTGTTCATACAGGGTAACAATTCAGTACATTTCAATACAAAGTACTGTTTATCTACTGAGCAGGTGTGCTTGGTACTGGTCATAGACACGGCTCTCCTGTGGGTCTAAACCTGCTACACATCATTTGAATGGATTAAACCCCAAAGACAAAAATAATCTCAGAACAGTGCAGTCTGTGCTGTGAGGTGTTTCTGAGCTCCTGCAGTTTTTCTGATTTATACAGATTAAATGCATCTCGAGTGACTGTAGTTACACACCACTGACTCTGTGGAGGACTGGATCTCGACCAGCACTAACTACGCTCCAGCACCAGTCAGCGTGGAAGCGGAAGGTCATGATACAGCCAAGAAGAGCTCCTGGACCAGACTGGCTCAAGGGCCGTGTACTGAAGGAGAGCCCAGCTCAGCTGGGTGGTGTGGTGGCTCAGATTCTCCAGCTGTTCCTGAATGCCAGATTCGACCCCAGCACATGGAAGGAGACGTCCATCATTCCTGTTCCCAAAAAGCCCCACGCCAAAGCCAGGCCTGTGGCTCTTCCCTCCATCTGCTGCCAGTGCGTAAAGAGGGTGGTGACTGGGGAGCTTTCCAGCAGGGTGGATGAGTCTGGACCTGCTCCTGTTTGTCTACAAGACGAAACGAGGGGTTGAGGATGATGCCGCCCGGACCCTTCTGGATTCAGAGACCAGGCGCCTCAACTCTCCAAACTCATCTATCAGGATTTTATTCATGGACTCGTCATCTGCCTTTAATACAGTAAACACAAACACACTTCTGCACTGCCTCCAAGGACTGCAAGACAACACAACATTGGTATTAAGGATTAAGGAATTTTTAAAGGACAGACCCCAACATGTTAGAACTGATGGTTTTACATCCAGCAACATTGTTTTCAATACTGGGGTCCACAGGGTTACATCTTGATACCCGTCACCTTTCCCACATACAGAACACAAACACAATAACCTGCAATAACAATGCACTGTCACCTCTCAAATACACATACAGAACACAAACACAATAACCTGCAATAAAAATGCACTGTCACCTCTGAAATACACACACAGAACACAAACACAATTATAGCTGCTACACAGCTATGGTTGGGGCCGGGCAATTTCAGGCGAAATTAGGCAATTCTGAGCAACAAGCAGAGCGTAGGCAGATAGGAAAAAAGGTGGCATTCTAATGTGCATTTTACATCAGCTGAGGCTTGAACTGTCAATTTCTGGCACAAGAGAATATGCTCTCTCTCTCATTGAGCTAATTGGCAAGTGAAAGTTCATGTGTGGCTTCACAAATTGACGAAGCCAAGCATCAGGGTGCCAGACAGTAGCCATCCATGCCATGGAAAAGCAAATTTCAACGTGAAAGTTCCAAAGCTGTAACACATACGGTTGATTTGTCATGAATTTTCAAAGTTTTGAAATTTGGAGACTTGCTGTAGCGCCACCATCAGGACTATTGCCTTGTGTTTCCAGTTGAGGACATCTGGCATGGGACTGGACCTTTGTGAAAAGTTTGGGTAGATTTCTCGTATGGAAATGTTGCACAAGCTGAGGCTTGAACTCACAATCTTCAACACCAAGAAACATCCTCTATCTCACTGAGCTAATTGGCAAATGGAAATGTCACATGTAGCTTCTCAAATTGACTAAGCCAGTCACCTGCGTGCAAGACAGCAGCTGTTAGCGTGTAAAGCCAGATTTCAAACGGCTGTCAAAAATTCAGTCATTAAGACAAAAATACGAAAATACACAAATTGCATCTAGACAGCATGGAGTTGTTGGTAATTTGTTTTTAACAATGATTTATTTATTGGCTCCATGAGTGAAAAACTGATGTTTAAAAATGCCATTTTTGCATTGACTCCAATTGTTCGCATGAGAGCGAAATTCAAAATGCTGTCAAAAAAATTCAGTTTTTGAGATAAAATTCTGATATTTTCCAAACATCATCTATCATCTATCATGAAAATTGTCTTTTTTTAATGAACATTGAAAATGTATTTAGCAATAATTTGCAAGTATGTGTTTACAATACCGTTTACAGTCTAACATTTTGATGCACTGTAGGCTCAATATTCGATAAATCAAAAATCTGTGTGGATCGTTTGTGTAGGACAGTCTGAAGATGCTCTGTAGCAAGTTTGGTGTCAATTGAGCAAAAATTGTGGGAGGAGAGGTTTAATAAGTTTTACAGTTTTTGAAAAAAACAGTGATGGACTTCATAATTTGCAATAGGTTTAAATGTACAAAAGTTTCTTCAGTATTGGGGCTACACTTTAGCGAAAGTTGCAAATCTGTGGCACATATGGTTGATTTGTAGTGAATTTTCAAAATTTTGAACTTTAGAGGCTTGCTGTAGCGCCACTATCAGGACTATTGGCCTGTTTTTGCAGCTGAGGCATTCTGGCATGGGACTGGACCTTTGTGCAAAGTTTGGTGATTTTTCACGCATGGGAAGTAGGATTTCCTCGGAAGAAGAAGAAGAAAGAGGAACATGCAGGATAACAATAGGGTCCTGGCAGCTTAGGCTGCCCGGCCCCTAATAACCTGCAATAACAATGCACTGTCACTTCTCAAATACACAGCCTTGGTGGCCTCGACAGACGAGCGCTCCCTGCACACATACAGAACTTGGAAACCCTGGTCCTCTGACTGCAGGAGATATCCCTGGGGCTGAACATTACTGAGACTCGGGAGCTGTGTTGTGGAGGACACAGGGAACCTGACACCTCACACCCTCTCTCCGAACCTCTCAGGCTGGAGGCGCCGGTGGTGGAGCAGGTCCAGTTCTTTAGGTACCTGAGCACTGAGATCGACAGCCACCTCTCCTTCACACAGCATGCAGATGAAGTCTATATAAAGGCTCAGCAGCGCATGTGTGTCCTGAGGAGGCCGAAGAGTTTACTGTCTGTCAGGGCATTTTAGCAGCAGTATACTGGTCACTCATTCAGATCAGTCCTTATATTTAACATTGCATTGTGGTACAACTTCCTCAAAAAGAAAAACAAGGACAAACTCAGCAGAATTGTCAAGCAGGTGACAGAAATCACAGGCAGGCACCACTCAAACTCACCCTCAGACCTACAAGTGTGCAGTAAAAAGAAAGGCAGACTGTCACTAAGAGCCCTTCACAGCCCCCTTCACCAGTCCTTTCAGCTCCTCCCATCAGGCCTGCACTACAGAGCACCTCCGGCTAAAGAGAAAACACACAAGAACTCCTTCGGCCCCACTGCGGTATCCATCTTAAACTAGAAAAGTGCAGTCCCAGGGGAAACTGCGTGGGCAAGCTGGAAGCTGGAGATAACGTGAAGTTCGGATAGCTGACAATGTGAGGTTAAAGCTGCTGGAAACGAGTTTAAAGCTTCTTAAAATTAAAATTATTTATGACAGTGGGATATTGTATCGTTTAAAGGGATAGTTCAGATTTTTTGACATGAAGTTGTATGAAAGCACTTATTTAGGAAGACCTCACCAAGATGTAACGTTACGACACATCAAACCTACTTCATATATTTATTTGACAGAAATTGTTGATGTTGCCTACTTAAACATTGCCATAAAAATACACGTGCTCCATAAGAAAAATATTACATGAGAACGAAGTAGTCTATTTATCGCAAAATTGCACCAAAATTATATTTACAAATATTGCTGAAGATTATGGGAATTATTTGGGCGCGACATAAAAAAAGTGGCTATTCATCCCGCTACGGGGCGAATTGAGGGAAAGACATTGGCTATCTGCCCCGCAGCGGGGCCGTCAAGAGAAGCAATTCTGCCATTTTCCCAGCAGCTGGGCCAATAAGAGATTTAATTTTGTAATCCGCCCACTCCTTTAAGTTTCGCGCGGAAGCGCTGCAGGGCGAATAGCCTCTTCCTAAAAAAAAAAAAAAAAAAAACGCTAAATAAAAGGCTACATGTTTTTCAGCTTTTTTTTCAGTTCATTAATTTTCCATTCAATAAGAAGCAGAACTCCTTTCAAGATCAAATGCACATTTTAAATTGAAGAAAGGTTTACAGCAACAGAATCATCATGCCCAATAAATATTTTGACCAATGTCATTAACTGGCATATATTTATATATAAATTATTATCCATCCATCCATCCATCCATCTTCTTCGGCTTATCCGGGGCCGGGTCGCGGGGGCAGCAGTCTAAGCAAGGATGCCCAGACTTCCCTCTCTCTGGACACTTCCTCCAGTTCTTCCGGGGGTATCCCGAGGCGCTCCCAGGCCAGCCGAGCGACATAGTCCCTCCAGCGTGTCCTGAGTCTTCCCCGGGGCCTCCTCCCGGTAGGGCATGCCCGGAACACCTTCCCAGGAAGGCGTCCAGGGGGCATCCGATATAGATGCCCGAGCCACCCCAGCTGGCTCCTCTCGACGTGGAGGAGCAGCGGCTCTACTCTGAGCTTCTCCCGGGTGACAGAGCTCCTCACCCTATCTCTAAGGGAGCGCCCCCCCACCCTGCGGAGGAAACCCATTTCAGCTGCTTGTATCCGAGATCTCGTTCTTTCGGTCATGACCCAAAGTTCCTGACTATAGATGAGGGTAGGAACGTAGATTGACTGGTAAATTGAGAGCCTTGCCTTTCGCTCAGCTCCTTCTTCACCACAACAGATCGGTACAATGACCGCATTACTGCTGCCGCTGCAAATATCCGTCTGTCAATCTCACGCTCCATCCTTCCCTCACTCGTGAACAAGACCCCAAGATACTTAAACTCCTCCACTTGAGGCAAGAGCTCTCCTCCAACCCGGAGGGGGCTAGCCACCTTTTTCCGGTCGAGAACCATAGCCTCGGACTTGGAGGTGCTGATTGTCATCCCAGCCGCCAAGACTTTCGGCTGCAAACCGCCCCCCAGTACATGCTGAAGGTCCTGGTTTGAAGGAGCCAACAGGACAACATCATCCGCAAAAAGCAGAGATGAGATCCTCCGGTCCCCAAACCGGACTCCCTCTGGCCCCTGGCTGCGCCTAGAAATTCTGTCCATAAAAGTAATGAACAGAACCGGTGACAAAGGGCAACCCTGCCGGAGTCCAACATGCACCGGAAACAGGTCTGACTTACTGCCGGCAATGCGAACCAAGCTCCTGCTCTGGTCGTACAGAGACCGCACGGCCCTTAGTAGAGACCCCGGACTCCATACTCCCGAAGCACCCCCCACAGAATGCCACGAGGGACACGGTTGAATGCCTTCTCCAAGTCCACAAAACACACGTGAACTGGTTGGGCAAACTCCCATGAACCCTCAAGCACCCTGTGGAGGGTATAGAGCTGGTCCAGTGTTCCACGACCGGGACGAAAACCGCTTTGTTCCTCCTGAATCCGAGGTTCGACTATAGGCCTAATTCTCCTCTCCAGCACCCTGGAATAGACTTTACCCGGGAGGCTGAGGAGTGTGATACCCGTATAGTTGGAGCACACCCTCCAGTCCCTCCGGTCCCCCCTCTTAAAAAGAGGGACCACCACCCCGTCTGCCAGTCCAGAGGCGCTGTCCCCGACTGCCACGCGATGCTGCAGAGGCGTCAACCAAGACAGCCCTACAACATCCAGAGACTTGAGGTACTCAGGGCGGATCTCATCCACCCCCGGTGCCTAGCCACCGAGGAGCTTCCGAACTACCTCAGTGACTTCAGCCCGAGTGATGGATGAATCGGCCTCTGGGTCCCCAGCCTCTGCTTCCTCTATGGAAGACGTGTCAGTGGGATTGAGGAGATCCTCGAAGTATTCCTTCCACCGGCCGACAATATCCCCAGTCGAAGTCAACAGCTCCCCACCTCCACTGTAAACAGTGTTGGCAGGGCACTGCTTCCCCCCTTCTGAGGCGCGGACGGTTTGCCAGAATCTCTTCGGGCCGACCGATAATCCTCCTCCATGGCCTCCCCGAACTTTTCCCATACCCAAGTTTTTGCTTCCGCCACGCCCGGGCTGCAGCACGCTAGCCTGCCGGTACCTGTCAGCTGCCTCAGGAGTCCCATGAGCCAAACAAGCTCGATAGGACTCCTTCTTCAGCTTGACGGCATCCCTTACTTCGGTGATGTATAAATTATTACATCAATTTATTTTAGGTAACGTTATAGCTTAGGTAGGCAAGATGACCAGAACAACAAGCAGCACTGTAAATTGGGGTGTCATCATTTATCAATGGAATCTTCCGTAAAGTGATTGGTCTCAAGTTCCTGCAAGAGTCAAGCGATAATGTAAAAAGTAGGCCCAATAATAATAATAATTTTTTTTTTAAATTATTATTTGGCAAATAACATTAGATCGGGGCATTGATCCATTTATGGAAGCCGAACTACTAGGTGCTACTGCGCTGTTATCAATGGATTTCATTTATCAGTTAATTTAACGCACTGTCTCGTTATTTTAACTGTAAGCTGAGTCCTGCGCGCATGTAACTGTGGTTTACAGTTAACATTCTCAGAACCTCTGTCATGAACTGATCGTAAAATTGCAGTTAAATAAGTGGCAAAAAAGGTTCCAGTTAAAATAACTGGCAAAAAAGGTGCGAGTTTATAACAGTGTGCTTACTCCAGCCTTATACCGGCTATTTTAAAACTCAGGAAAAAATCATATCAAGCGATGAACCAATAGCGACTGGGGACATCACTTTCATTTCTTTGTACTTAACTAGCTCTATTTTGATACCAATATTTCGCCTATTTTAGATACGATCATAGCTAAATATATTTAGCTAATGCAAACAGTTGCTGGTAGCTATATGCTGGAATAGGATCTCGAGCTATTGTTTTTTCTGCTTTGCCATTTTTACTGTAACGTGTTGTCTTGGACGCACCCAGCAAAAAGACCGTTCTTTCCCGCACTCATTGGCCCTCATTTATCAAACCTGCGTATACCCAAAAGATGTGTGTACGCCAAATCTCCCGCAAGGATCGGCATTTATCAATGTGAACGTGAGCGAACGGTCCGCAAAAATCTCATGCCAGGGGCCTCATTTATCAAAAAGGGTGTAAAAGTGCTACTAAATTTTCACGTACAGCGAAAAGCCAAAAATGGCATACACCCAAAATATTTACACCCTTTTCAGATCTATCAAACTATGCATACGCACAGCTCTCTGCAATTTCCATTGATAAATCTCACCGGACCCAAGAAAAGTGCAGACGTGAACGCGCCTCATATCCCGCCCTTTACACGCCCAGACACAACCATATATGTTCAATGCAAATGAGCACTTGCATATAAAGTAGCCATGTGCGCTCTGGGGATTTGTGGAGTGATGTCAGTGGAAGACGGTGGAACATGGATAGGAAACGCGGAAAAAAAGCGAAACTTCTCAGACTGAGATACACGTGCTTGTTAGTGAGGTGCAGGCGAGGAAAAAAGTCCTCTTCGGCAGCTATTTGCACTAATTCTGTATGATCACTTCGTCTTGTGGTTTATTTAGGAACAAGAACATATAACTAAGAACACGTAGAGAATCACAACAGAAATTAACACATAATGTTGGACCAAACAATTTCTCCTCCGGAAATTAAAACAATCTCATCTAATCAGCCACAGCCCCGGCCTCACCAACAAGCGTAAAACCGCCGAGTGCTGCGGTCACAAGTCTTACAGAGGCAATTAAAAAAAAAAAAAAAAACCCCTTCTTGTCGAATCTTTTGTCAAATGCAGTAGGTGTGTGTTTTGTTTCAGTTGCACAGAGGGACAAAAATTACAATGTGGTGTTTGATATACATGAATTTATTTCTGTCTCAACTTGTGGACATCAAATGTACGAGGAATGAAATATGAGGTTCTTGCAATACTGAAAACTAAACGCAACTTTGCAAGACTGAAACTGAGACTCGTAGGCTATATACACACATTCTTTACCTCAACATGAGGGGTGAGAGGTGGGGGGGCGGCTTCACAACCGCTGCATCACTGCAGCTCATGTCCTTAGCCCCCGTTGAAAACCCTCATGACGGGGAGGGGGCTGTGGGTCCAGGCCCACATGCTGGGGTGGAGGGAGATCCGGCGGCAGCGCAACCCCACGCCTCACTGCCACATTGTGCAGGATGGCACAGGCCCAGATGATCCTGCAGACCTTTTTCGGGTGGTAGGGGAGCCTACCACCCGACGCATCCAGGCAGCGCCAACGGCCTTTCAGGAGCCCGATGGGGCGCTCCATGACGCAGCGCACACTGGCATGGACCTCATTCTACTGGGTTTTCTGGCCACCCTGTGGGTTTGGGATGGGAACTTGCAGCCACTCCCTCAGGAAGTAGCCACTATCACCTATAAATCACAACGATTGGGTGAGTATCAGCCTTGAACTGATGATTATAAGCAGTAGCTTTCAATGAATGAGTACACTGTGTACATGCACTCACCAAGAAGCCAGCCGTCACGCGCAGCGCCTGCCCCCAGTCTCGCCCCACACTGCTGTGCGTCAGGGTGAATGAATCATGTGTAGAGCCAGGCCACCGTGCCACTACATTCGTTATGAGCATGTCGGCGTCACATATGATTTGGGTATTGATTGTATGCACATTTTTGTGATTCACATATACGAATTCATTCACCGATGGTGCCCTAATCATGATGTGAGTGCAGTCAATGGCTCCAATTACATTAGGAAAATCGGACATTGCCGCGGCTTTGATTGTTCTTTTAAATAGGCTATAATCCGCTCCCTCTCTCCCTTGCACACTGCAATTCTCTTACTCAGCAGCTGCGCCGCTATTCCTCCTGTTCTTCAAAAAAAGGGTGTAAATCACGGTGCGCCATGGTCAAAAGGGTAAATGACCGCACTTTTTCCCGTCAGGTTTGGGTTTGATAGATCCCAAATTTGGCGGAGAAAAGTGCATACGCACAAAACGGGGGAAAAAGGGTGGAAAAAAAGGTGTATCCACAATGGTAAATGAGGCTCCTGGTCCGAGCGTCTCAAAGCCTTCTCCATCGCGGATAGGCTGTCGGGGAACGGAGACCTCCCTCTTCACAAGAATTTGTGGAGTGATGGTCTGAGGTGGTGTCCTGGGATGGACCTGTGCAGGGGGTGGTGCTGCTGCTGCAGCCTCCAGGGTCTAATAGACAAAATATTATGTTAATAGCATTTCAAATATAAACTACTACATGCTTCACAGTTGCAACTTGGAAAATACAATCATGGGCTACACAGTAAACATTCACATACAAACATACCACAAATAAAGTATTTACAAAAGAAGATTACCAGATAAGCAGCCATCCACAGGCACTGCACAAGGATGTCCATCCCATAATTGTCGCTCAAATGGACCTGCAGAAGTGAAGAAAGTTTATTTAGAAAACAAAAGTTAACATGAATCCATTATTAACTAAACTTGACAAAAAAAAAGTCTACCGACATTTCTTACATATGACATTTAAACACAACATATTCTACTTACTCCATCTACTCCACAGCTCCAGTCGATCCAAAGGAAAACATTCAGTGGCAAAATTAAAGAACTTCACCCCTTTACAAAACAAAGAAAAGCAACACAGACCAAAATAAAAACTCATGAATTCTACATGTTTTGACCATATATAACCTCAATTCCGAAATAGTTGGGACAAAGAGTAAATTGTGCATAAAATTAAAACCAGTGACTGAAATCACACCAGCCAGTATTTTATTCACAATAGAACAGAGATAACATAGCAAATGTTTAAACTGAGAAATTTTACAATTTTATCCACAAAATAGCTCATTTCAAATTTGATGGCTGCTACAGGTCTCAAGTTGGGACAGGGGCCTGTTGACCATGCTGTAGCATCCCCTCTTCTTTTTAACACAGAGTGGAGGTGTCTGGGCATTGAGGAGACAAGTTTCTTGAGTTTAGCCATTGGAATTTGATCCCACTCTTGTTTAAAACCAGCTTCCAGCTGCTGGAGAGTTTTGGGTCTCCTTTGACAGACTTTTTGTTTAATTATGTGCCAAATGTCCTCAATCGGTGAAAGATCAGGACTGCAGGCAGGCCAGTTCAGCACACGGACTCTTCTACTACGAAGCCATGCTGTAGTAATAGCTGCAGTATGTGGTTTTGCATTGTCCTGCTGAAATACACAAGGTCTTCCCAGGAATAGATGTCGTCTGAAGGGGAGCATATGTTGCTCCAAAACCTTTATATACCTTTCAACAAGCATTGGTGCTTTTTAAAACATGCAAGTGTCCCACACCATATGCACTAATGCATCCTCATGCCATCAGAGATGCTGGCTTTTGAACTGAACGCTGATAACAGAAGGGGTGGTCTTTCTCCTCTTTAGCCTGGAGGACACAACGCCCATGATTTCCAACGAGAATGTCAAATTTAGAATCGCCTGACCACAGGACACTTTGCTACAGTCCATTTTAAATGAGCCTTGGCCCACAGAACACGGTGGCACTTCTGGATCATGCTCAACAATGGCTTCCTTTTTGCATGATAGAGTTTTAGGTGGCATCTGTGGATGGCATGGTGGACTGTGTTTACAGACAGTGGTTTCTTGAAGTATTCCTGGGCCCATTTAGTAATGTCAATGATTACTTGCCAAATGTTCTTCCAGCTGATTCTCTTATATATTAATTGCTTTTTCAGCCCTTTTTTTTTGCCTGTGTCCCAACTTTTCAGGGACCTGCTGCAGCCAGAAAATTTGAAACGAGCTCATTGTGTGGATAATTTAACATTTTACATTTTATCTATATTTTATTGTAAATAACATATTGGCTCATGTGATCTGAAAGTCATTGCATTTTGATTTCATTCACAATTTGCACTTCATCCCAACTATTTCGAAATTGGGGTTGTATATTATATAACAATAGTTTCGAGTCGTACCCATTCGAACTGCCACACGGAGGAATTCCTGCCGGAAGAGCTCCTGCTGGACCACAGGGATGGTCAGACGTGGTGGAAAGTCTGTCACGTAGACCTACACAAAACAATGTCTCAAAAATCTTCTCAAAATATCATCCCTAAAAAAAAAAAAAAAAAAAACTTTTTACAACAGTTCAGACAACTACATAAAACTAATGAATTGTATCACAATTTCTTCAAAACAGCTAACCAAAGCAATGAGTGTACCATGGGACAGCGATCCAGGGCACTCCGCAGGAGCAGGGCAAAGTCAACCCCAGCCTCTTCGACGGTCCGGCTCGCCGTCAAGCAGTTGGTTGGGGAGGTGACACAGATGGCGTCAGGTGTGCGAGGAAGAACAGTCGCAAGCAGCTCTGTCCTCAACTGCCTTGCACACGCTCCGGGTGTCGAACTCACCCCAAAGGAGATGCCCCTTTGCCCTCCATCTGGCATCTTCACAATGCCATCTGCAATGCTTTGCAGATGGGAGTCACCAACGAGAAGCACAAACTAGAATAATATAAAGGATTTCTGTTTAAAATGAACAACTCTCAGGATTAACAAATATTTAGGGAGGAAGTCTAACAAAACCTTACCAGCTTCCTTTGGTGCTCTGCTGGAATGACCAACTTGTGCTGGCGTCCTGAGACACCCTTCGGCCATTCCCGCACCTTGTGCCGGTGCCCAGTCCCGTGACCTATTCAAAAACAGGAAAAAAAGAACATGGGATGTAATGTATCAAACTTTGGTATGCATACTCTGCCTTGACAGCCATTACTCAACTTTAAGATGGTAAAAAATGCATGGGGGGGAAATGTTTTTTGAAATTATGCAAGGAGAATCTTACTGCCACATTAAACACTTAAAAAAAAAAAAAACTAAACCAAAAAAAAAAAAAACTTCTTACGCTCAAGGTTGTCATCACGAGCCCACTGCAGAGGAACGGTGACATATATATATATTTTTATATATATATATAACAATATGATAACAGAAGCTCATCAATGTTTACTACTTCCTGGAGTAATCCACACAGTTCCTTCAGATCTACACTTTAAAGACAACTATCAACAGAGTTTCTTCAGTGCCATCGTCTCCAATATCCATTTACACTCAATGTATAATATGACTTACTGTGATAATGTTTCCTTTTTTGGGCCAAGTTCCTTTGAAGGAACTCCAAAGCCCTCCCCGTAGTTGAAAGCAGGCCCTGGCCACTTACGCTACCTCATTTTACTGTGATTTTGTCTGGCTTTTATTGCAAGTGGCTGCCACAGAGGTGTATAGTAACGAAGTACTTAAGTAGTTTTTTAATGAGGATTTGTACTTTGAGTTTTTTTTTTAAACCAGGACTTTTGCCTTTACCACATTTAAATCATAGAAGAGTATACTTTTACTTCGTTACTTTAGCACTGGCCACTTTCTTACTCGTTGCAAATTAAAATATGAATGCAGTTCATCTTTTAGGATTATCTGGATTTGGCGAGTTTGAGAAGAACAACGGTGCTCGGCAGGGAATCTTAACCCCTTTGTGCAGATGTGCCTGCCAGTGGACATGGAACTGCACATTTACGCACGCAGTTACAATATTCCATCACTAGACGGCACCCCCGGATCACTTATTGAATATTCACAAGCAAGCCGAGCTTTCTCAAAGGATTTTCAAAAAACTAATTATCTCTATGGGTTCACACTGATCTCAAAAATGGTCCATGAGAAAACTCGGAAATCCGCGGAAAATTCTCAAGCCTGTAAACTGAAACCAGCTGCTTTCTTAAAAGTCGAAGCTTCATCACAGCACCCTATGCACCTAACGGCAACACTGACCAGGTGTTTGAGCTGTTGTCAGTATTTATTGCGCATGCTTTAGTGCCCAAGCAATTAAGGTTAATTTTGTACTGTGACGCCTAAAATTTATCTCTTAATCCAAAGAAGTGCATTACCGGACAGTAACTTGTTTAGCAAACACATGTGACACTAACCTGCTTCACTGCATTCAAATTTCCAGATTCATTACGTATAAAACACGATGTCATTAACCACACAAGCAACAAGCATTATGTTAAAATACAGTGACACTCAAAACCAATAAAATAAAAGATCTAAAAAATATAAAGCCCTTTCTTTTTCTTAAATCATGTTACATGCCGACCGTTCCTCAGGAACAACCCAGCTTTACACACACACACAGCAAAATTAACGTTACAGTCTCACTAAAGGCTTCTTTTCTTTCCTACATGTTGTTAGTAACTACGTGTAGCAACACAAACTCTAAACATTAACGCTACTTGTCGCCTCGCCTAGGTTATAATTCGTTTGGATATAACAAACTTTAATTTTAGTTAGCCAAGTTATGCTGATGTGAGAACTCGGCCAGCTCTACGCGAACATTACTTTTCAAACAGTAAATCGACCGCAGCATTTCAAACCTTTCGCCAACGCCCCTCTTTCACGTTGTGTTATAATTCTCTATTTCACTGAACCGTCACTAATTTTATTTCTCACAGCTAACGATAATGGTACTAAACATGACAAACTTACCGTGTGTCTGCAAGAAGTCCAACTGTCGACAAAATCACTGGAAACGAATCAGTGGAATTAAATCCTTAGAAATGAATCCGTGGATATAAACTCGTATATATGTAGCCTTGGAAAAATCGCTCTGAAGAAAAGTCCTCAAGAAAAGCTCTGATTGTGTAGAAACACTCTCAGTCTCTCTCTGGTAGTTTGCCGAAAGCCAGAAGCATTCAGAAACCAGACAACTTCTTCTTCTTCTTCTTTGAGTTAGGCATACTAAGTGCAACAAAGGCACACTAAGTGCAACAAAGGCACATTGCTGCCATCTGTTGTTCAGTTCTGATCATATTTACGTACTCATAATTAAATTCTTTTATGGAGACCAGTTCGATGTAGATACACCAACAACCTTTTTATTTTATCAGAACTGTCCAGATTCAGTAAGCTACGCACACTGAAGACAGAAACTCCCGCTGCACCCAAGTCTCTGAACAATTGAATAAATATCGCATTGCAGAAGAACATGCTGCACACTCTCTGTAGAACCACACTCACATTTCCCATCAGGATGTTTGCCGATTAGAGCCAGCCCACTCCTTAACCCACAGTGCCCAAGTCTCATCCTCGTTATAATAACTGCATCTTTTCTTTTATCACATACTGGACCAGCTTCTCTTGCTACAGTTCCCTGATGTGCAAAATAAAATCTTCCTTTCCCCTCATTGTCCCATGATTTTTGCCACTTTTCTTTTATCTTTCTATTAATAACCTCCATATAATCTGTAACTCCATACATCATCTCAATGTCAACATTATCCTTCTGCAGAGCATCTCTTGCTAGTGTATCTGCCATCTCATTGCCCTCTATGCCCACATGAGCAGGAACCCAAATAAAACCCACCTCACAGCCTGCCCTATAAATATTATAGAGCAATAGACATATTTCTGCAAGCAAATCAGGTCTTGACTTGGACTTCATCTCTCTGATTGTTAATAGAGCTGACAATGAATCGGTACAAATAACTGATTGACTTGGTTTTTTTTCCTCCACCAACCTAAGTGCCCAAAGGATTGCCAAAACTTCTGCCGTAAAACTTGACATAAAGTCAGGAATCCGGAAGCCCTCCCTAATTTCCTCCTTTGGGATAAAAACACCAGCTGCTACTCTTCCACTCTCTGGATCCTTTGATCCATCTGTATATATTTTCATATAGCTACGCCATTGCGAAGAAAGCTGAGTTTGGACTTCCTCAACCACATCACAAGTCTTGCTCTTATCCAAAATTTTCAAATCAATTTCAGGATGCGGAACAGACCATAGAGGAATGACTGGCCAGCAAACTGGAGGGCACACATTTAATTTATGAACTTGAAATTCCTCTGCCACAGACTTCAGTTGCTCAGCAAAATTAGTTTTAATCCTTTTACCCTGACCTGAAAATTCCCAATGCGAACTCAACAGACACTTGGCCGGAAATATTTCATTTTGACCTTTTACCTTCATTATATATTTTAGTCCTAATCTAATCCTTCTTATTTGTAGAGGCATCTCACCCATTTCTATTAAAAGCGCTGCCACTGAAGTTGTTCGAAAAGCTCCACTACACACTCTTAGAGCCTTAGATTGAATGATGTCCAGCTTCTTAAGAACCAGACAACTGAAAGCGCAGCCGGGTGTTCAATACCCCGCCTAATTCAAAAATTCAATTCAACCAATCAGCTCACGAAAATTAAGCCGCGGGGGATGACGGAAATTTTGTCGGTCAGTTTAAATTTCAAGAACATCCGGAATGCAAATATTTTGTTTCGGGCAGCTAATAATTTCTTTCTATCCTCTTTAAATTTCAAAAATGAACGTATGGCATTTCCCATTTTTTAACATAGTATAAATGAGTGAAACTGAAACATTTACACTAATCAGTCCAACGTGCTATAGCAAATATTAAAAGTTAAAACACATTGGGCCAGTTTCACAGACATGGCTTAAGCATAGTCTTGGACTAAACACAGTTTTGTATGGACATTTTCAATTGAAAATTTAATTTAGTCTAGGATTAAGCTTAATCTGTGTCTGTGAAACTGCCCATTGTAACAGAAAAGTCCAGAAACAGTGATTTCAAAATAAAGCTATTTATCAGTGTCTGTCCGGACACAGCATGAACTGGTTTATAACGCATTTCCTACATTCCTAAATAATCCAGCATTTTAAAAATAATTCTTAGGCCTTAAAGTGAATGGATATTAGTAGCTAGATAAAGCGGACCATATTTCATTATTAAACTTCATTATCTTGTTTTGCATGGTAAGTATATGAATTATCACTTATCATATTGTCTTACATATTATTCTACTGTATAACAAATGCTAAACTTCAGAGCATAATTTGGGACTTTTTTCTCATTCTAGACTTCTGACAATATAAGAAAAAATACCCCTGACTGGACAAAACTTAACTTCAAAGAAGAGTTAATGTTATGTCTCCTCTTCCTTTCTCCTGAAATACTCACCAATACAGTGTTTGGTTCCTCCTAACTCACCCCCTGACCTCTAAGCCATTTTTTTATAGTGAAGTCACAATCATGAACAACACATGAAAATTTCAAGAATGGCATGTAGCTGCAGTCTGACTGTTACAGACTGACTGTTTTACTTTAATATCTACGCTTTAAGAAAGCATGATTTTACCAAACAAAAAAAAAGGGGGGGGCAACATCAGTGACATTATTCAGATTAATTACAACAAAAAGATCATCTATGTGCTAAGTCTGAGCAAGAAAGTCTGCAAGTATAAGTAGACCTTGCAGTATATCATAATAATAAGCCTGAACTTGATGCACTGGCGTTTACTTGTGCAGAAGTGCTCACTTTTTGGAAACACTACCTTGTGGTGTAAAATGGTAACTAATCTTCACATGTACTACACTGACACCAGACATGACTCTAACGTTACTCTCAGATAGTTGACCCCAGCAGCCTCTGATTTGGTAAGGATAGGCTGAAGGCCTTGATGACAGCTGGTGAATATGGTAAGTTTTTGTTCAAGACCGTATCTATGGCGGCACACTGAATTTCAATGTGCCGCCATGAACAAACAAGATATCATAACTCCCACAAAAACTGGCCGATCAACATTATACTTTGCCTTTCATGACTCTCTCTCACCCTGAACACGTCTATGTGACAATATTGAGTTTTGCCTAAAGCCTCACCTACTACCAACAGGACATGAGATGATTTATTCAGTGATTTGCAGCTCCCTCCAGGTTTGACTGATTCAACTTTATTTCGGTCTGAATAATGTTTAAATCTTTATGATAATCAGTAATGAACTATAAGTTGTTGTAACTTCATTTCCCGTTATCCAATCTGTCTGAAATTGGAAATGTGAGCTCAGAATGCCTCTCTGAGGAGACTGACATACTAACAACAATTCACACACATTGCACAGCCTACTCAGAACAGAAAGTCAGCCTGTTATTAAAGTAACTGTCATTTTCACAACATTGTCCTGTTTTTTAGACAGCGCTCATCGCTGTTGCATGTTACTAGGACGACTGCGGCTCTCCCTGACTGCAACCCTGCCCGACTGGCGCCGGAGTGCGAGGGCCCGTACAACGCCGCTTGCGGCTTTAATTAGGGGTTCAAGCCCGTAGGGCTGAAAACCTATTGTTTTTGTGCTGGTTTGTTATTATTATTATTATTTTTATTTTTATTTTTATTAGGGGTTCAAGCCCATAGGGCTGAAACCCTATTGTTTTTGTGCTGGTTTATTATTATTATTATTATTATTAGGGGTTCAAGCCCGTAGGGCTGAAACCCTATTGTTTTTGTGCTGGTTTATTATTATTATTATTATTATTTCTTTTCTTCTTCAGAAATGTTTTCGCAAATTCCGGTGAGATGGTAAATGGTAGAGACCTGAAATTTTGTACATTGGTTGGAAGTTGTGTGTAAATGCTGACCAAGGCATTTTTAACTCAATCAGCCTGATGGTGGCGCTATAATTCAAGAAAAACAGGTTTTCACTTTAAAGGTCATAACTCCTACGCTGTAAGTTTGATTTACACGAAACTTGGTACAGACATTCCTTGGTCCAATCTCTACAACTTTCCCAAGGAACTCTGAGATCCGCTATATTTGATTTGCTGGAATTTTGAATTTTTTGAAAAACACATTTTTGACATCTCCTCCTAGGCCATAGGTCCGATTCCTTCGAAATTTGCTGTGGATCATCAGTGGACCAAGCTTATCAAAGGTTGCATAAAGCTTGTTGAAACCTCATTTCTTTTCCAAGATATTGATCAATGAACTTCAGCAGGGGCGTGGCTTAGCACATAAATGGACAAAATTCAACAACCATTAAGCCAATCATCACAGAACTTGCAGAATATGTCCATATAAGTACCAGGAACATACCTTGACAGTTTCATGCAAATCGGCCCAGAGGGGGTGCTATAACACAAATCAGACTATAAATCAGCAATTGTTTGTCCTATAGCCATAAAACTCACAGGATATATTCATATAAGTACTTGAAACATACTCTGAAAATTTCATTCAAATTGTCCAATAGGGGGCGCTATAAATGCAAAACAAAGCAACGTGGTATAACACAAATCAGACTATAAATCATAAATAGTTTTTCCAATCATTACAAAACTCACAGGATATGTCCACATAAGAACCTGGAACATAGCCTGAAAGTTTCAATCAAATCGACCAGTAGGGGGTGCCATAAATGCACAAAATAGCTTAACATAACACAAATCAGACTATACATCATAAGTTGTTGGTCCAATCATTACACTGGCAAAATAGGTCCACATAAATACCTGCAACACTCTCTTAAAGTGGTTTTTGTCCCTCGCCGTCATGATAGCGAGCGGAGCGGGGGACATAGTATTCAGCTCCGTCTGGCCGTCCGTCATGTCCCGTTTGTTCTGAACGCAATATCTCAAGAACGCTTTGACCGATTCCATTCATCTTTGGCGTCAAGGTGTGTTAGGCGCGGAGGACATAGTATTCAGCTCCGTCCGTCCGTCCATCCGTCCGTCAAGTCCCGTTTGTTGTGAATGTGATATCTCAAGAACAGTTTGACCGATTCCATTCATCTTTGGTGTCAAGGTGTAATAGGGGCGGGGGACATAGTATTCAGCTCCGTCCGCCCGTCCATCTGTCCGTCCGTCCGTCCCAACCCGTTTGTTGTGAACGCGATATCTCAAGAACGGTTTGACCGATTCCATTCATCTTTGGGGTCAAGGTGTATTAGGACCAGGGGACATAGTATTCAGCTCCATCAGTCCATCCGTCCGTCCATCACGTCCCGTTTGTTGTGAACGCGACATCTCGAGAACGCTTTGACCGATTTTATTCATCTTTGGCTTCAATGTGTAATTTTGTGATACGCCAACCCCAGTCGATTTCCGTCACCTGGCGGGGGACATGGCCACGTTTAGTGGCAACACTTGTTAATTAAGCTGTTAAAGCTTTCAACTACTAATGGCCTTTCTTTGCTTGAACCCCGGAATTGCCGTTTGCGGCTATATTTATTATCTTCTGACACAATGCGGCTTCAACCGCTTAATGTAGAAACTTCATTCAAACTGCGTTGCGCAGGTCTTTCTTAGGACACCTGTGCTTTGTAATTTTCATCTTTGTAGCTTTTATACTTTTTGAACTATGAATTAAAAACTTAATTTTTTTCCCCATAGACTTAACATTGGGCTGATGACATCACAGTAGGGCCATTAAGCAATTAGAGTCTTGTGCCAGGTGTCCTGGCCAGCTGCAGCAACTGTCAGTTTCCCAGGCTTTAAGACTACAATCTGGCTCTCTTAAGACTACAGATCCTGTCCAACTGTTCCCTCTGTCCACAACTGTTTCAAAATAAAAGTCCTCACTACAATAAATCACAATTAAATAATTTAACTATTTATACTACTCAACTATTCAACTGTTCAGCCATTCCAACTGCCAGTTGTCATCAACTATGACTCTCGCCAACCGTTTCCTCTGTCCACAATAGTTAAAAAAAAAAAAGTCCTCACTACAATAAATCACTGTTAAATAATTTAACTATTTAAACTACAACTATTTAACTGTTCAGCCATTCAAACTGTCAGTTTTCATTAACTATGCCTCCAATCAACTAAAGTAAACCACCATCTACCTAGCAACCCACATAGCAACCATTGAAATAAAACATCTATGTCAGTTTCCATATCAATCACCATGATTATACTACCAACCACAATAGTAACTGTTTTATTTAGCCACCATGATCACCCTAGCAACAACCTAGCAACCACCTCAAGTACCCTAGCAACAACCTAGCAACCAACATATCAACCAACATGATTACCCTGGCAACCAGCATAGCAACCAGTCCAGTTACCATAGCCACTACCATGATTATCCTACTAACAACCTAGCTACCAATATCATAATGCAATTATTTGCCACAAATTCCACCTTAAGCAACTACAGTTTGCATTTTCATGCACTCATAATTCCCCGGAATTACATTCTCTCGTAATATTTATTATCATGGCCAGGTAAGACAAGAGTTGCTCTTGCTCTTTGTATTTATTTCTTTTCATGGAAGCTCTCAAAGGCAAATTTTAAAGGAAAGAAGGGACAGGTTGGAGAACCCCAGCGTCAGATGGCTTTTTAGTGTGCCTATTATGATCACACCGATTTTCATCCTTACTAAAGGATAATTTTTATTTTTCCTAATACTGAAAGTTGCAGTATCTTACAGTCACTACTGTGTACGGTCAGTAGAGTGATCATTTCTGATATTGTATGCTAATCAAGACAGAGGTTATGAAATGGCTTTAAATTCACTTGGCTACAACAGTCATTGTCCTTAAATATATGAACGTGTTTTTTACTCAAGAAGATCCACGGAAACCTTTTCACTCCTCGTCCTGTTATATTCCAGATCGTCTCTTCTGGAAGTCAAACGGAGTGTGACGAGATTACTCGTAAAAGTCTGGAATTAAATATATTAGAGATGGTAAGCTATAAACAGGGAAAATTAGTACAGGGTGAAGCAGTGATTTGCTAATCAAGAAGCACTTAATTACATAGATTCCGCAACAGCCGCAATGATGACTCTACACCGCCTTTGTGAGCTTACACAGATACTAGCTATCTTTGTAAGCAAGCTATCTGTTCGACGCAAGCTAGCCAGCGAGATACGTGAAAAACTGGCTGCTAAAATGAGAGCTACGGTTTTCCTGTAACGTTACTAGCCAGCCGGCTAGCTTGCTACGAAGGTAACGTTAGTGCAGTGTCCTGCAACAGGTCCAGAAACACGAAGCAAACATCGTTTGCATAATCAGTAAAATCGAGACTTCATCGAGATTCGACTGGACCGCAAATAATTTTATTAGCGCGATAGCTAGCTTGGTTAGCAAGGTACAGAAATGCTGCTGTTAGCAAAGGTTGCTGCCACTGATATTTTGCCCAGGTGTGATACAGCCTGTATGTTAAAGGTGATATCACAGGTGCCGATTACCTGCATTTTTAAGGAAGTATAGGCCCATGATAAAAGCGCAATATTGGTACCTTGAACGGGCTGCCTAAACGGGGGTAAGGATTAATGTTAACATTGTATCTGTAAAGCCCTAGCTCACTGTCAGTATCCACATTCATACATCCTCAAACTCAAGGAATTTTAAAAGCTTTATTGCAATAGTAACGTACCGAGACAATCATATAAAGTGTCAGGATGAAATACTTGTCGGTGGTTTAAAAAAAAAAAGTAAATAATGTTTAGTAGTTATCAAAATCGATGCTAACGCGCGATGCTAACGCGTTCAATTTCCGTATATTTAAATAGCCCGCCAAGCTTTGTTTGGAACCATTTGCGGTCTCCATGCACCACGTGACCCTCCAGCGTCTGGACCCCTCATTCTCGCAACTCTGTCTCTCTATGGCTCTGGCCTCGTTATTTCTTTCCACAAGCCGATCTTCGGCAGCAATTGTATCACGTGACTTTACTACCGCGCTATCCGCTGCATTTGCGCATCATACTTTTAGCGGAGATAGTTTGACCGTCGTTTTGCGAACTGGTGATAGCTTGACCGCAGTAATAAAATTACGAGTACGTTTTCCATTTACATTTTATTAGACGTAAAGGTAGTTTTTTCTCCACGTAAAGAACTGCGAAATCGAATATTTGCTTATGTTAATTACAGTCTGATGCGCGCAAACACACGGCATCCGCCACTATCCGACATACAGCAGATAATTTTATATAATTGGTTCAGAGCATCATTATGAGTTACGTAATCTCTATACGCAGAACCCCAAGCAGATATGGTAAGCCGAGCACATCTGGTACCGACACCGGCCCAGGGTAGCACCAGGGACACAGTGCTGGGCGTCTGCTTACACGCTGATATGAATTCATCACTCACGGAAACTGGATGAAGGATTGCACTGAATGTGCGACACCCGCCTGTTATTGTAGCTATATTAGTGACATGGGTCATTTACCCTTCTGTGGGACTAAGATGAACACGAGCAGCAGGAATATCCTCCACTAGGATGAATACAGCAAATTATGTGTACAAGATCATCGTGTGTACTTTGACATGCCTGTTTGTCTCATACGAATAAATCAAACTAACGTGAATGCGAATAGGCTGCGCAATAAAAACTGCACAACTGGAAGTCCCAAAAGTGAAAGTAAAACTGAGATAGCCTAGAAGCTCCATTTCGGAGTGAAGACGAGAGGACGACGAGAAGGAGGAGCAGAACAGCTAAATTTAGGCAAAGCATCGAGGTAAGTCGCGTGTTGTGGAGTGGGATGGGGAGAACAACTAAATTGGGCGTGGGAAAGAGAAAGAATCTGCCGGAAAGTCAAACTAATTCCAGCGATTTTCCA
Organism: Gymnothorax javanicus; assembly: GCA_029692085.1. Taxonomy (NCBI): domain Eukaryota; kingdom Metazoa; phylum Chordata; class Actinopteri; order Anguilliformes; family Muraenidae; genus Gymnothorax; species Gymnothorax javanicus. The sequence continues at coordinate 89,051,952 of CM056194.1, forward strand.
GAAAACATTTCCGCGGCCTATTTCACTCATAAGAACATTGTTTTCAATAGCCTATGCGACGGTAAAATCATATAAAGACGAAAAAATACCCAGTTTGTCGGTAATTACGAATGTTTTCATCGGCTTTTAGGTACGGAGCTCGGGTATTTTTGACAGAAAGGAGTCTCAGAAGGAGTAAGCCTATCCAGTCCACTTATGCTCCGGAAACTCCTGTTTTATCTCACTTTAAAAATGAGTAACGTCAGGTAATTCAGACAGCACTCTCCTCTGCTTCGCAAAAACATTAAAATAAAACTATATCTATGAATTTAGCGATCTTAGTTTTAGAACATCTATTACTTCTAGGGAACTGCGTGAGATATTTCAGTCGTATTACTGTTGTCGTGAGACAGGCCAGGAGAGACGGTCCGGTCATGGTTTGCGATTGCTTTCCAACCTGATCCATTCTCTCTTTTCAAATCGGAGATCAATATTTGAATCTCAAATGCAATTTGATATGCTTACTGGTAACGACGACTTATTTTTTGCTCACTTCCTTCGCTAATATGCTGATCACAATCGTATTATTGCATTTTGTAATATCTTGCTCACAAACTGTCTATAGACAGTCCGCGAAGTAGAACACCTGGGAGAGGGGGTTGTAGCCGACTGACCACTGAATTGGCTACAACCACAGCCGCAAACTGCGCAAGATGAATCGTCACTAGACACTGAATAACGGCGCAAACGCAGACGTTTTGTGGCTTTCCCCGGCAATCTTTGTAAATTAGAAAACAGTTGTAAAATCACAGTAGTAGTCCTCTATAGAATAGCCGTTTGAATTGACTTGTTTAAATGATGCGGGTTTTTTTTTTTTGCAAATGGAATAATGCGCTATGTATGAAGTAATTAGATATTTATAGTTGTAGGCAATTCAAAGGAATAATAGGCTTACCCAAGATCGAGAGCAGTTCGTTGTTTGACTTCCATGTTACTGGAGGGTGAAGTATCGTCTCAGCTTTTTACATAGCCTGAAATATGATTTTTTTGCGGGGCGGGGCACAAGAAATATGTTTGTGGGACACCGTAAATACAGAACAGCCCTTTCACTCCACTTGCCCTTGGGACACATTAATAAGTAGCCAAAATTTCACGAGGAATGATCAAAAATAATAGAATATTGTGTCAACTCAATTTTATGTGAGTACATCCATGATCTTGACCTCACTATGACCTTGACCATGAAGGAAATTTGGCCAAAAGTTGATTGAAGCGGAGCCCTGTTCTATAGTTGCTAGGTAACAAGTGACAGCTTTCTATCATAAATTCTTTTGAAGTTATTGTGTGAAGAAGTATTTGAGGGGCATGGCTAGGTTTCATGACCTTGACCTTTGAAGTGACCAGCGATTATTCCAAAACTATTCCCCAGGGCTATAATAACTGTGGCTAAAGTATTAGAAATAAGTTGAAGATGGCAAGAAAGTTATAGGCGAAACAAAGTGCGGCGAATGCGGTGGCAGCAGCGGACAAACTCGTGCAAGTACTGAAAGCAGCCCCACCTTGTCAGGGCTGCTAATTACGCATACTCTTCATGGGCCGGGGCTGCGGCGTGCGCAGGTGTATGGAATGATAAAGAAGTCGAAGAGTAGGGCGTGAGCGATGCCGTGGACTTCAGCGTGTCATTACCGCCACAAATTATACTGGGCAGCCAGTCCTGCCGAACGTCGTTTGAGCTTCCGTGAACAGCGAAACGATATGATTAATAACATTGGGAACATCCACTTCCTTCCCGCGCAGTCTAAAGAAATTTTTAGTTGGGTTATGATCAGGCTACTGAATGACTGTGCTCTGAATGAACGCGGCAGGATTGAACAGTCGCAGCTCCTTATATTTTCCGCATTCATTTCGGAAGAACTAGCCCATAATATAGGTGAAAAAAGAGAAAATTATCTAAGTAAAGAACTATCACTAACACAAACTCAGAGGTTCCTCCATTTTTCACATTAAAAAGGGGAAATGAGATGAAATTTAACCCTTTCATGTAAGCGCACTCACTAATGAGAGACACTTGAGAACTGGACTTTATTGTTGAAGCAATGGCCACTCGTCATGGAAAGCTATTTAATTTCAGAATTCTGTGGATTCTTAGAAATACAAAAAACCAGACAGGATTAGTATTGTGAAAACAGAGAAACCGGCTGTCACAAAAAAGTAACAGCAGCCAAAAAAAGAGAGGCAGTCCGAGGCACTCTGAAATATATATAAAAGTCCTTTATTCCACTTCAGGGACAACCAACGCGTTTCGACTCAGTCTTCATCAGGGTAGTGTTCACACTAATGTAGTTGTGTGGGATTTAAAATGTCACTAATCATGCGATAAAGTCACATGGTCACATGTGACTCAGCAAACACCTGGTTCCAATAGGTACCACCATTAACACACAAACCAAGTTGCTTTCCTAAGAGTAATATCAATCATTTATAAAATAGTAATGCAATAAAAACCAGCCTTAGGATAGAATCATCAAAGAAATCCCTCCATAGACAGAAAACATCACACAATGGCAAAAAATATATATGTATGCAGGATGAAAATTCTAGAAAAAAAAAATCAAACAAGGAAACAGTCACAATATATCTCACTGGGCTGGAAGGAAAGATAAAACAAAAAAATTCCACAAAAAATATATATATGTCCACTTAGGCTCTAATCATACGGAAGCGAACCTTATAAGAAGGAGGAAAAGTCATTATCCTCATTGAGTCCTGGAAAAGATGTTGCTCTAAGTGTATTAATCCAGAACGTTTCTCTCCTGAGTAGCTGTTTGAGCCTGTCACCACCACGCACAGTCTAGGGAATCACTTCCAGGGCCATGTATTGTTTCAGGACAGAGGTTAGGATGTTTTGTGCTCCCTAGTGACTGAAACTCAAATGCTTGTATTCTCAGTAATTGAATATATCTTGAATCAGTGTCAAGGTGTCAATGCGTCAACGTAAACTTCAAAGAATCAACGTCAGAATATACATTTATTCATCTCTTTTGCACGCAGATTTAATGGTGAAACAGTGCTGATATTAGAACCAAAATTCAGCAGAAGTGCAATTCCACCAGTTTTCAACCTCTTAAAAGCTGTCCTCCTACGGAGGGAAACTACTTTAACATTTGCTTTTTCTACAGCCAGGATTCTTGCTCTATCAATTTTTTCTTACTTGTATCACAATTGATATGCCACTCTTCATTGTCATTCTTAATTATTTTCAACATATCTTAAGAATTAATTTTTTTTTAATTGAATTTCGATTATTTCATCACATTTCCTATGTAGTCACATTACATTTAATTAAAATTTTGGCCTGAGTTAACCCTCTGTTAACCAAGTACCTTTCCAACTGTGTAAAAATCATTTCCCTAGGCAAATATGTTGATTATGGGCCAATATTTGGAAAAATAGTTAAAAAAAAAAAAATTGACCCTTTGGCCCACCTTTTCCAAAATGTAGCAGATCTGCTACATTGGGTAATAATGCGAATGGAAAAATTAAAGTGACGGACCATTCAAGTTATTCTCAAATGTTTATTTGGCAATAAGAAACAAAACCAGAAGGGTGTCCAGGCTGTTAACCCTTTCACTTTATGTAGCAGATATGCTACGGTGGTTAATAGAGGGTTAATCAGTTAAATCACTGACATCATGGATTCCAGCTAAAAGTCTTCTGCTGCTCTTGTGCTTCCTCAATCACGGCTCCTCAGAGCTCCATCCTCGCTCCTCACAGCTGAAAAATGAGCTTTGGCACGGCTAGGAAAATATAAATCCAGAACAACTACCAGTTCAAGAGTTTCAAGGAGCAAGGACATATCAAATAAACAGACTGAGATGTACCCTCTGAGACTTAACACGCTGTGGTTTCCAGAAGTTGTGTTGATTGGCAAAGATAATAGCTGTGTCTGACATCGATCATTTCTTTATTATTCCCTGCACCCTCCATGAACAGTTATGAATGGAGCAGTGCGTTGGGAAACTGCGAGTGGAACAACTGACCAAATTCGGACAGCACAACTAAGCTAATTAAAATATGCACTGGATGCTGTCATCCTCGCATAAATAATCAATGCCATTATCATGCTCTAGCTATAAGACAAACGGTGCATCTGAATTCTTGAAAGAGCTAGGAGCCCTCCACGCGAACCGGCATGAGCAGAAAATCGTATGGCTGATTATGGAGGTAAATCCCTATCTTTCTTCGAGAGCGTGGTTTTTCATTTTGTGCGTAGACTGTACAAATTTTTTCCCCAAAATTAGCGTGGTATTTCGTTTCGTGCGTAGACTGTACAAAAATTTCCCCCGAAATTAGCGTGGTATTTCGTTTTGTGCGTAGACTGTACAAAATGATCGCTGCCTCGTTGCGGGCCCATTCGTCTCACTTCATACAGTGTACTGTGGGGGCGGGTGACACTTACACAGACCCACTCTGCAGATTCTGCGGAATGTGTGGCTACGCCGCGAATGCGCGATCACTTATTAAAGGAGGACTATACTGACCGACACGTTTTGACTTAATCTTATAGTAATCAACTCCAACATAATATCCATGGTCGATTTTTTGTCCATACACACCCCGTTCTTTTAAATGACCATTAATTAGCCGGAATTGCCATTTCCAGGAGGCCGCCATTAACGCCACAAGTGGCATGAGAAGTTGCGAGATCATAACGTCGCTGCGGCTGCCACATGTGTTCATGTGCATGATGCATGCGATATCAAAATGTCTGAATACATGGATATCTAAATAAATTAGACTACCAACCCATTTAAAATTGTTCATTGAGCGAATCAACTATTTGATTGCAAATTGAGGCAAGTAAATGGGAAGAGGGTGAAAGCAATTGTCGAGTAGAGGAGGATGATTTTGAAGACCTTAACTTTGCTTAGTTCAGCACAGTTTGCCTGAATGTGTTTGCTTGATTATTACATTTGGCCATTGTGTGCAAATCTTGTTCAATAATTAAATAAAAAATGTTTAAAATTTGTGGCACTGATTTGCCTGAACGTGCTTGCCCAATCTTCGGTGCATTTGTCCATTGCTTGCAATGCGAAAATAATTTCTCTCTCGCATTCACGTTTGATGTGCTTCACACAATGTTTTCTACTTTGTGTATATTTTTAGACGCTTAAAAACCAGGGCCATCTTAACATGATTTTATTTTTAAGAAATCTTTTTTAATAATACGTGAAAGTTTTCTGACGAGAGGTGGAATTCAGAGGTCTGCTATTTATTCAGATTACTGACATTATTTCAATCTAGCACGGTAGCCTGGTTCGGTTTGTCTGCTTCTCATTATCTCTTCTAAATCATTATTGGCTTGATTTTGGTTTTGATTGGCCAGTTGGCTGAATAAATGGCTTGATTACAAGTTAGGCAAAGTACACGGGAATTGATTTAAGGTGAGCTAATTATGCCAAGGTGACGGCAGCTGTCCAGCCTCGCTGGTAATTAGCAGACTTCAAATCGCACTCTTCTTCCCGGAAGCATTTCAAATGGCCTCTGATGTTAGTTCACCTCTAAATTAAAGTTGTGTCGGATAGAAAAATAATCAAGCTCGTCTGTCTGCCCCATAGAGGAAGCGGGAATATCTCGGTCATTCAACAATCTCAATGAAGGACCGCAGGACAATGGAAATTCATGGCGCTGACAGCCGCACTGACGTCACGATTAGGGGCGCCCCAAACTGATCGAGGGTGAATTTTCGTCAGCTGTGGTGAAAATGGCACGGTCCACAAGTTTTGTAAAATCACTCATAAAAATTAAAGAAATCGCAAAATAAAGAAAACAAAGTTGTAGGAGCTTTTTTCATGATATATTGAAATAATAACACCCAACTTTCTCAGCCATGATAGTCCTCCTTTAAACTATGTTACTCTGTAGCTTATGTAGCCATCTAGCTAGCTTGCTATTTAGCTAACGTGAACTATGGAGAATCTTTGTAAATGATCGTCCTAATTAAGCAGTGTCATTTGTGTTTGCCCTAATTTCACCAGCTTGTTAGCTGTACCAGTGATTGCTCTTAAGGTAGCAAACCGTGGGGGCTGGGGGCGGTGACTCTCAGACCCACTCACTAAGACACTGCAGTATCTTTGGCTATGCTGTGTGACCGATCGCTCATTAAACTATGCTACTCTTTCGATTATTTAGCCATCTAGTTAGCTAATGTAACTGACTCAGAAGGATGTCAGCCACCTCAGACGCATACGACTGTTATTTGCACCTCTGTGGCAAAGGCAAGATATGACACGGCTTTAATGACAAACACGACCCCGAGGCGCACATTCACTGCTGCATATACCATGTCAGCATGAAGGCATTAGACAAAACGGTCTCTCAACCTCACGGATATCTCCTGCTCTCATTGCTTCCCATGGCAGACTGACTATCGAGAGAGAGAGAGTAAACGCAATCGTTCCGATTAAGATATAACTTAGTGAGCATCTTCAAGTCCAATTAAATGCTTCAAAACTCAGACAACTGTGTCTCACATGGAAGCAACTTCATTGCCACGAGCTGCATTACAGGCATAGCTTGGCAAACATGACAGGGAACTGCCAGGCAATAATGGTGAAAGAGCTACACCTTTTGCTGAGAGTCGATGGATTTAAAAACCACTCTGACACACCAACGTTAACTGTGGAAAATCCTATTTAAGCGATATGATTTGATTTGGCCATGACTTTACTATCTTAGCTGGCTTCCGTGCGTCCAAACCGCATTTTCACATTTTTGGAACGTTGGCTAGCTAGCAAGCTAGCTCAAAAGCAATCACCGGTACTGCAAACTAGCTAGTGAAGTTAGGGTAAAAACAAATGACACCGCTTAATTAGGACGATTATTTACAAAGATTCTTCACAGTTAACGTTAGCTAGCTAGCTAGATGGCCACATAATCTACAGAGTAACATAGTTTAATAAGCGATCGCGCATTCGCTGCATAGCCAGATTCTACGGTATCTTCGGAGTGGGTCTGTGTGTAAACGACACCGCCCTTACGGTACACTGTATGAAGTAAAACCAGAGCCTATCTACGAGGAGCCTTACCACTCTTCATTTAGCCCCATTGTATCGAACTTGGTTGCAGTTCCACCAGAATTCCACTCAATATTAGAAATTCTCTGGTAAAACGAATGGGCCCGCAACGAGGCAGCGATCATTTCATTGGTCAACATGGAACCTGGCATTCTACTGGTTGGCGATTTTTGAATGGGAATGTACTGCAGAAAAAATCCAAGCGCGAGCAGCATGTTTCGAGTGCAAGCAGAAATGTTTCGAGCGCGCAGAGGCAGTTTTGAGTGCGAGGAGGGAAAATTCAAGCGCGAGAGAGGACAATTTGAGTGCGACAGCAGAATTTCGGGGAAAAAATTTGTACAGCCTACGCGCGAAATGAAATACCACGCTAATTTCGGGGAAAAATTTTGTACAGTCTACGCACGAAACGAAATGCCACGCTCTTGAATAAAGATAGGGATTTACCTCCATAGCTGATTATCATGACAAGGAGCATCCAAATTGTATATTCATTGAAGGAAAGGAGGCAAAGATCCTTTGCTGCTTCCTTCTAGCAAGGAATCTCAAGAAAAACCTTGGAAAAAAGGAAAGATTGATTATTTGCCAGAGTCCTTTACAGCTGTAGTGACCAGATACGCCATTTTTGTTACAAAGTTTTCCTAAAAATTGTGTTGGCTATCATCGCCGCAGAGCTCTTGATGTATCAACGGAAGATACATCCAATTTTTCTGACATGTCCCAAGGAGACTTTAAAATTATCCCGACAACTTTACCTTGACTCACGTGACGTTTATTTACAAGGTCACCAAAAAGTTGTGAGGAAGGGTAAATGGCTGCCTGTTTTAGACTGTTTGGATGCACCCAGAGCTATTGTTTAGGCATGGGCAATACAAATGAATAAAATGACAACATTTCTTGAGTTGCTGAGAACAAAGTGTTTATTATTTTCTAATGATTTTTTGCAGGTAAGTACAGAAGACACAGACGAAGAGTTTTCCACAAGTCCAACACCTTTACAGGAAAGGGTCTCAGAGCCACAGGGTCCCAAAAATGGCTGATTTCGGCATTTTTCAACAAAACCCATTGTGAAAATTGGGGGGTGAAGCCTGAGGGCATTTTCAAAAATACAGTCTATTCAGAAATAAACCAGGCCAAATTATCCATTAGGGTACCCTAACAGAAATAATTGATGCTAAAGTCATCTACCCCTTTTCTGAAGTACAGCAGCGCCCCCTAGGCCCTTTTTAATGGAAAATGCATTGAATTTCACCCAATGATGTTCAACATTAGATTTTGCATTGATATTAAAAAATGGTATGAATGGGTTGCCTGTGAAGTTTTTTTTGGATCAATGGCCTGCAAAAATGTCAAAATTATCGGTGGGAGGGCAAACATTAACGCTACTCGCCCATTACTATATAAAATGCAGTGAAGTTGCTGATGCCGCAGTTGTTTGCCCTCCCACTGCTACTTAAACGCTTCCCCTTCAATAACCCGTGGTGATTTAAAAAAAAAAAAAAAAAAACTTTGCTCTGTTTTTACTATGTCCATATACCCTCCTCCCATGATAGTTTCAATGAGCTACTGTGAATAATTCATAGTAAAACACAGTGACGTGCAGTCGGAGGTTAGTTTGGTGAGGCAGAAACCTCTCCTTTGCTTGATTAGCAATCAGACGATTAACTAGTTTAGTAAGACTATTCGGCAGAATGACGGGCCAGTTTAAGTCTCCGCGGCGTTATTACTCAGCATATCGAACATGTAACGCTCACTAGACAGCAGATTTGCGCGTACTTGCTTCCAGGAAGCCGAAGCAATGTCATCAACAAATATTAAAACAGTTCGACTTATGCAGAGTTCAATGCTTAATCAATATGCAATGTATTCTCCTTTAAATACGCGCTTTTACATCCAAACAAAAAGCGGGCGCTTATTTTCAGTCTTCTTTCATAATCCGATTAACAAAATGTTTAAACGATATACAGAATTGCCGAGAGCCGAGAATTTTTCCTAATTGATTATTCAGATTTCCATCCTTGCAGTCTCGAATTGAAGCGTATACGTGAATTAATCTTGTGACCGGTGGGCTTCAAACGCCTGGCGCTGGCTTATTCCTTGGTATATTTTACTGAAACTTCACAAATAGGGTCACAGGATATTCAGTCAACAAACTATATAGGGTAAAGTAAAAAATACGCTCACCTTCCTTGCTATTGTTGAGAAGAAATCACGGCGAACTTCGTGATTTAACTTCACCAACTTCTGTCGAACTTATTTCACATCCCCTGGAGGTCTAGCCTGGACGAACAGACTCATAATTTCTCAAATTAGATGGCTGTAAGCAAATCAGGGCCGTAGCTGGGATAAGACGTCGACGCTGGCTGTTTGAAATCTACCTCCTAAATGGTTATTTTTGCCACGCTGTGCCCTTGAAAATTTGTAAACACGGGCGCAAATTGAGGTCACGATTCATCCTACGGGCGAACAATAGCTCTGTTCAAATCGCGTTTTTGGCCGTAATACGCACGTATGAAATGCGGGTATCCTATTGAAAAGGTTGCTTTTAATCAAACCATGGTGTTCTTTTTTTGTATGAAAATGGTATTTACGTAATTTTTTTATAAGTTTTCTGAGGCTTGTTTACCGCCCCAGTTCAGCTGTTACGCATTCCATTAAAGTTTATGCAGAGCGTTGCCCATGCCTATATTGTTCATCTGCACTGTCATTTTAGCAATGATTTCAAGCTGCAAAATGTGTATGTTCTGTCATAAGACAGGACAATTGAATAGTAAAACTACATTAATTATAATATTTTCATCAATAAAAAAATTAGTCCGCCATCTTGATGAAAAGATTTGAAGGGTTATTGTGCAGTTAGTGTACATCAGCTGCTCACTGCATTTGTGATGCATTAAGGTTGATATTGTAGTGAACTGCTGTATGTAGGGAAAGAGAAATGTCCTCTCAGAATGAAGTGGCAAATAGGAAACAGTTTTGGTCAGAGGTAATGATTCAGTGAGTGGAATAATTTCCCTGTCTTATCAGGTTGAGATTGGATGGGTCAGGCTTACCATAGTGCAGGGGTGTCATACAGCTCTGTAACAGGGCCGAGGGGCTGCAGGTTTTCAATCCAATCAAGCAGAAGCACACCTGGTACACCTAATCTAATCACCTGATCTCAGCCTGCACAGTCGATCAGTTGTATCAGGTGTGCTTCTGCTCGGCTGGAATGAAAACCTGCAGCCCCTCGACCCTTTTATGGACCAGTATGACACTCCTGACAAAGGGTGTTCTCACTATATTTTAACAGGTAGGCTAATTTTAGTCAGTCCCCAGAAGTGGGCTAATCTCCTTTTGTGTATGTTCTAGTCTGGTGCAGCTGAGGGCGCTGTTTCAAAAATGAGTCACACAGGGAAGCCAGACTCTGAAGATGGAGCCCTCAGCCCTGCCAGAAAGAGGTAAACATGCATGAATCAGATATTTAACGTGAGTTAGAGCTGCAGTAAGAGGATGACTTTAACTGGATGCTCTGTCTCCATGTGCCTTGAGTTGGAGCTGAAATAAGAGGATGAGTTCAACTAGAAGCTCAGTCTCCATTTTGTATTTACAGGGCTCGGATAGAGAGACCAGGGTCATCTGTACCCAGCTGTCAATCTTTGAAGAGTGATCGTTCTATGGATCGTCCATACAACTTTAAAGGAGAATTCACTGGTGATCAAAGGTAAGTTAAGAGTGTCAGATTGACACTATCATTATAAATCAGTTTCCCTGACTACTTTCACTTGTAGTAGATTAATTATTGTACATCTCCAATTCCGAAAAAGTTGGCGCATTATTATCCCCTGCCATGAAATGGTGAGGGGGATATCGGATTGGGTTTCATCCGCCTTTCTTTCCGTTCCTCCGTCCTACTTAGAATGGAGACAAGTTACCTCGAAAACTATGACATTTACATGGGTCAATTTCTGCCTGCGTAATAAGCTCCTCTTGATCTATGTAGAATTTGAAAATGGATGTTGAAGCATATTTATTTTGGAGTTCTGGCCCTTGATTGAACTTTTGAACTTTGTGCATAGTGTCTGCAATGGGGACAAACTTTCTCAGAGATTACTCAAGACAAAATATTGGAACATTGTACCCTGGGTTACCACCTTATGTTTTACAAGGAGTTTGAAAATTGATGTTGCACCTTATGTATAAACAGAGTTATGGGCCTTGGTGGAAACTTTTGAACGAGTGCATAGTGTATACAGGGTATTGCTTAGTTTTCTCAGAGCAGGCAAGCCAAGATGAATAGGTGCCAAAGACAATTGCGCCGGGGGTCTGGTGGCTGTGTAGGGTCCACAAGCGGAGTCTCTGTTGGGGGTTCAGGGGAGCAAGGCACCCCGAAGCTCCCAGCTTTTTTTGAGTGTATAACCCCATAGAATGGCATGCAGAGATACAAATAACCAGAACACAAAAAAAGCACAATCGCATTCAGATTTATGCTGTACTCTTCTGAGTGGAAAAAATAGATTTAATGCATCTGTTACAAAATGTTCTTTGACTCTCTCAACATATATGTTATTGTAACTACAGTTTGTTTGCAGATGACTTCGGTTTAATAAGATCCATCTGAGACTATTTTTACAGATTACGTTGTTGGAATGTAATTTCTTTATTATCTCACTTGGTACAACGGACCAAAGGGAGCTTATGCCATCACACAGTGGCATCGGCGTCAGCATTGGTGTTCTGCCCGTCCAACCCATTGAGACAACGCGAGAGCTCATATACGGGTATATGCAGGTTTATTCGCATAACACCGTGAAACTGAAAATACACAAGTACAGATATTGAGTACATCAGTCACACAAAGATAATTGCAATAATACAATATAAAAATAGAGTAAAGATTTATTAGAAGAGCAGTTTGATCAATTTGAAATATTACAAAACTTTACTGTTGAAATAAGTGGTATACTGTGGCCATAAACTCTAAACCCAATCACGTAAACAAACGATTTAGCCTTGTTATTTGTACTCAACTGAATATTAATGTCAGCTGAATTGAAGGCTGGAATGGTGTTGCCATCTGTGCAACAATAAACCAAGCCAAACACAAGGCACTACACAGTGCTGCCATCTGGTGACAACAAACCCAACCAACAAGACAAAGAAATTCTTCAAAACAATGGGAATGCTACCCACACTTGCCAAACGTTGGCCACAAATCAGTGGCGTAGCCAGCGGGGGTGCGAAGACACGTCCCTATTTGGCTGCAATTGGCAGTTCTCAATCATTTTCCTTTATTGACGCGTTTTCCAATTATCGTAATTGGCAACCGAAGACAAGGTTTCTCTCCATATGCGATCTAACAGCGATTAAATCATGGGCTAAATTCAGTACAGTTGCGGAACCTGGACGCGCGTGTGTGAATAATTGTCGTCTTACTTAATTGGGGAGAACAAGCAGCACCTGTTAACTGTGGAGTGCTCTCGGAGTGAACCTTCTGTTAGTTATGAAAATGACTGAGAACAGGTCAGGACTGATAATTGTTTTAAACGGAAGTTTTGTGCAACCAAATTCTCTGTTCTTGTTCCGCAACTGTTCTGAATTTAGCCCATGATTTAATCGCTGTTAGATAGCATATGGAGAGAAACCGTGTCTTCGGTTGCCAATTACGATAATTGGAAAATGCATGAATAAAGGAAAATGATTGAGAACCACTAATTGCAGTCAAAAGTCTTCGCACCCCCGCTGGCTACGCCACTGCAAATAAATCTGACTTGATTCAATAATAAATGTATAATATCAGTGGCGGATCTAGAAAATTTTACATGGGGTGGCAAAGGGGTGGCAAGAGGTCTGGGACGGGTGGCATGGGACGTCCTCAGTGCGGTATTAGGAAATCCCCAATTCCAATGAAGTTGGGACATTGTGTAAAATGTGCATAAAAACAGAATACAATGATTTGCAAATCTCAATAACCCATATTATATTCACAATAGAGCATAGAGAACATATCAGATGTTGTAAGTAAAGATAGGCAGAGGTTCACCAATCTGCAAAAAAACTGCATCTCAAAATTGGGGAACAATTTCAGAAAAATATTCTTCAATTAATTTATTGTAGAGTGTGTCCCAAAAAAGGAAACCAAGAATAAATGGTTAATTCTATAACAATTGCTTAACATTCTTTGATTAAAAATGGCAGTTGGTGTTATAAAACTGTCTTCTATCTAATGATGTTAAGTGGAGGTTGTGCACACTCACCTGAACAACAATGACACTTTTGGAGTAATTCAGTAACCACTTTGCGCCAGATTAAATAAAATGATGACAGGCCTAAACATGGATGAACCGGGATGATCAGTTTCAACTTTTCATTGTCAGAGCTATTAGTGCTTTAGGTTATGTAATGTGTACTGCTTAAATGTAAACCCTACTAGCTGCATGACAGATGTGCTCAAATCAAACAGCTGACAACAGAACAATGAGTTCTGACAACGATGCCTGACTAAGTTTGTTTTCTTTGTATGATTTGAAAAAGTACACAGTTGTGTAATTAATAGTCCTAATTAAGCAATATCACATGAGAGGGAGTGCTGTTGTGCTGAATATCAGCACTGGTGTGATTCGATCGTGCGGCCGAGTGCCGCTGATAATCACACCAGTGCTGATATTCAGCACAACAGCATGACCTCGAATGTGATATTGCTTTTATACAAAAGTTCTACAAGCGCATTTTTTAAATTAACAGTAATAAGCGATGAGAGATTATAATTTGTTTGTTTATTTAATCATTTATTTGGCTCCGCCAACACAAATAACTGATGTAGCGTTAAATAACGGTTATTAGAACGCCTGTACAGCGGAGTGATAATGTCTGTAATGATAATGGCTGTTGCACTCTATATCAGCACTCATGGAATGTCTCTTCTCCAATCAAATTACTTGGCTGGAACTAATTGTTGTGTAATTAGTTTTATAGATACTAAGTTCCAACAGAATACTTCTCATTTTATCCCGTTTCCTTTTTTTTTTGGGACACACTGTATTATTATGCCTTCCAAGATGTAGTAGAGTGAATATTTAGGGCTAATGAAATAAAAGTACCTCAAAATAAATACAGCAATAGTACTTAAGTCACAGTCCAGGACTGATATTGGCCATCTCTTTTAAGAGAGCTTCAGACGACGATTGTTGTGCTGTGCAGCAAAACGTCTCACAAACATATCCAAATCTAGCTCTTTTGCACGTTGTTTCTCAATACTGAGAACAGCTAGATTTCTAGGACGATCGTCTAATGATTGTCAGGCTACATAGACCTCTAGTCGTGTGGTGGAATTTCCGCCATGTCGGATATTGCTCCTGCCGCGAGTACTTATGTGCTGACGTCAAAAAATTGAATTTCTGGATCTATACAAACATATATACAGTAAAATAATATTATATTTCAAGTTTCAATGGAATTTGAGAAATTTTGCCTGGTTTGGCTGACACATGCCAAATTCTTTAGGACATACCATCCGTATGTTTACAACAAGGGCTAACGGTAGTAGGTACGGACCTTTACCTGTGATAGAATGAGAGGCTAATAATACTGCTGCCTTACCTTTAGCATACAGGCTAGAGATACGGGTCCGTGCCCATAGCCGCTGCCTTACCTTTAGCATACAGGCTAGAGATACGGGTCCGTGCCCGGAGCCACTGCCCTGACAGTAAGGACCTGGTTTTATTATGCAGCCTCACTGCTGTGATATTGATCACATAACACTGAAACTTAACAGCGACCCTCTGGATTCAACACGCCTGTTTTTGATATCTAGTTAAATGCTTCATAAACTGTTCTCGTTTTTACAATAATCAAAACTAACCGAAGGGAAAAATGCTCCAACAAATTACACAGGAGTGAGTAACTTTTGACCAGCGAATAATAAGCGCAATGAACCATCGCCTTTAGCGTACATTCCATCTATTACAAAATTAACTTAACTTTAACTTTGTGTGTTTGAAACGTCACCGGGGGAAACTGAATTTACCTGGAGAAAGTTGGGTGGCTAAGTGGCTCCACTCTGCTGCGCTGCACGCAGACTCCAACAAGTGTCCATGACAACTGACACACGCCAGCGCAGAGCAGGAGGCTCGTCAAGCAGACTTAGTGCGTTTGATGCAGGACCGTAGCTATGTATTTGAAGAGCCAATATTATATATACATTTATAATTTTTTTGGTGAATTCATCTTTTATTTCGATGCTTAGAGGGGCTTATAGACAAAGTGGTGATTTGTTTTACAAGTATAGTTTTAAGAACATTAAAGTTAGGGGGGTAGCTAGGGGGGCAAGGCTTGACAGTGTGGGGGGGGGGCAGTTGCCCCTCTCTGCCCCCCTGTAGATCTGCCCCTGTATAAAATTGATAAAGAATTTAAATATCCAATCTTGTGGAAACATAACACGCTGCAGGGCCGGATCTGGGGGGGGGGGTTTCCTGGGTTCCGGAAACCCCCCCCCTGCCCTGAGCACGTACCTTCAAAATAAGCAAAAAAAAAAAAAACCTCACAGGACTACCCAGCCGCACGGGGAAAAAAAAAAGTTATCCATACGCGATAGTGGATGCAGTCTCACAGCTGAGTCAACGGGGGGCACCTACGCAGGGGAAATCACTGGTGCTACGCCAGCCTTGAAGGTTACTTCCCTTCGTTTCACCACTTCCGACCACACGCTTTTTCACCAGAAAAATAACATAGCCTACGAGTCATTTTCAAATTCAAGTTGCGAGTCCGCAAGAACCATGCCAAGGAAAAAACCACAACGAAGACACAATGAGCCTTTGCTATATTTCTGTGCTGAAAGACAGAAGGTCAGTGCACATTTTCTTGCATGATCTAATAAAAATCATACTCTCTTTGAACTCAAGGTTTGAAATTTTGTTGTTGATTTTTGATGAGGCTTTTACATTTAGGATATTTTCTCAGTTGCATGGGTGAAGACATATGATCTTGGTGTAGATTTACTGTTAAGCTGAATAGGTACTTGGTTTAAAAGGCATTCCTTCTGGTTATTAGAGACATTTTAACATGATCTATTTTGGTTGAAACTGGATGTAGAATGCCTGGAAATGGCTCGATTTTTGCCTCAGAAATAGCTAAAATGCTGGATTTTTCAGGGGCTTCGCCTCCTGAGCCCCCACAGGGGCACTGCCCCTTGATCTCGCCAGGGGGCCACATGGATCCCCTGGACCCCCCGCCAGGAAACCCCCCCTCACAACTCATTTGATCCGGCCCTGCGCTTCTATATACATATGTACATCGACACTGCATGGCCAGTGCACAAAGGATTTACAACCGGAGATCTTGGCCGTAAGGAAAACGTGTTAATTTTGACAAGTGTTATCCTGATCTGAGCACCAAACCTTTATCAAATAGAAAATGAAACCTTTGGAAATATAATTACCTCATTGGTTACCCTGGGCTGCAAAAACGGGAGACATTAATTAGAAACTGATGAGGAAGAAGAAGCTCCTTCCAGCCTCCTTGGCGAACAGAGCGAAAATGCCGCGAAAGTCGTCGTAGGTACAAATCACATAATCATAATCTGGGGAAAATAATTAATAGACTTTCTTTTTTTATTGTTAATATAACAAAAATACAGTATACAGAGGATTTCAAAACAGGTATAACACAGATAACAGTCAGTATACACAGACAATTAACCAGGAAAAACTAAAAAATAAAGGAGCCAGGGGTATATTACATTAGACAAAAACATTAAAAAACATACAGACATTAAGTGTTTTGACAGCCTTTTTGTTAGTGGAATTAGATAGCAGTCTCACATATTGTTCAACCTCCTTTAAGAAGACCACAATACAAGGTTTATTATTACTGAATTCACATTTATGAATGAAGAATTTTGCCAATATCAGAATCAAATTTATTATAAAAAAATTTGTTTTCCTTTCTTAGATCTTAAAAAAAACCAAACACCACATTTTCCCAATATAATGTAAAGTCCTTAAAAATATGATCAATAATAAATCTGCATAGGTCTTGCAAAAATTTCTTGGTGTAAGAACAATGCCAGAATAAATGTTGAACTGTTTCTGGATATTCATCACATAAAGAACAGTTAATGCTTATATCTTTTTTGAATTTCTGCAAGTAATTATTCGCGGGGTAGTATTTATGAATAATTTTAAAAGACATCTCCTTAACCTTGTTCACAATTAGGTATTTATGAGGAAGCAACCATACTTTTTTCCAATAAATATCATTTACAAAATGATTCCAGTATGCCATGACATATGGGATAGAGACCACCTCTCTTTGAAATAGGGCACAAATGGCTCTATTTTTATTCTTAGGATGTAGTGAGAAACAGATTTCTCCTACCAGGGAGTCAGCTGCATTGGGTAAAGATATACATTGAGGTGTAGGCCTGGATACATTCCTATAGAGCATCAATGTTCCTGTTGGAATGGCATCGAAAATTATGGCAAATTCCTTAGGGGTTACGGGGATTTGTATGTGGACAGAAATTCTTTGTGAGTGAGTAAGAGTCCATTCTCATTAAACAACTGACTTACCAGTAAAATCTGATTCTGAACCCATCTCTCAAAGAACAGTGATTTATTTTTGAACAAAATGTCTCTATTGTTCCAAATAAGGTACCTGTGTGGTGAGAAATTGTGTTTATACATTAAGGACCAGGCAAGGAGGACCTGTTTATGAAATACAGATAATTTCACAGGGAATTTTTCAATGTTATAATTACAGCATAAAATAAAACTTAGGCCACCAAAACGGGAGAAAATGTGATGGGGAATAAAATTCCACACCGAAATGGGATTTTTTAGAAAATGCTTGGCCCAATTAATCTTAAAAGTATTATTTAGTGTAGTGAAATCCAGGAAATTGAGCCCTCCAGATTCATAAGAACACTTTTTGTGTGCGATTTTTCCAAATAAAATCAAAGGGCATTTTATCTACCGCTTTGCTGATTTTATTGTCAAGGTGTAAAGAAAGAGCTGCATATGTAAGTCTAGATAGTCCTTCAGCCTTAGTAATTAAGACTCTTCCTTTCAAGGACAAATCTCTTAGCAACCACTGATTTAATTTCTTTTGAGTTTGTTGGATAATAGGAGTGAAGTTTGAAGAGCATCTCGATTTTTGGTCTTTAGAGATGGAAAGCCCCAAATATGTAACTTCTTTCCTTACAGGGATATTGCAAAAATTGTGCTCATTACAGTCCTTCACCGCCAACAGTTCACATTTGTTTATATTTAAGTACAGGCCAGAAGCCTGAGAGAAATCATTGATCACGGACTGGGCAATGGGTATCTGACTTGCATCTTTCAAAAACAATGTAGTAGCATCAGCCAGTTGACTGATGACTATTTCCCGATTAGCTATGGCAATTCCTTGAATATCACTATTGATAATATAGGTTGCGAGAATTTGTGCTCAAAGCAGAAATAAATATGGTGAGATAGGACATCCCTAACGGATGCCACGATTCAAATTAAATCTGTGGGTTGTGCCATGTTTCAATTTTATTGAGCTATTGCTGTTGGTATACAGAGTTTTGATGGCTTTACAGAAAAAGTTGCCAAAGCCGAATTTTTCGAGGGGCGGAACTGGTGTTCTGCTGAATCAAAGGCCTTATAGAAATCCAGAAAGAGAATAAAACTGTTTTCATATATCAGTTCAGAGTAATCAAGAATGTCAAATACAAGCCTAATATTATTAGAGATATGTCTATTTTTCATAAAGCCGGACTGCGTCTCATCAATAATTGAGTCTAGGACTGTTTTAATTCTTTTGGCAAATATCAAAGCAATAATCTTATAGTCAATATTAAGCAGACAGACAGGTCTCCAATTTTCAATGAGAAGCAAATCTTTTTAGGGCTTGGGAATCAATGTAATTAGACCTTGAGTAAGGGTAGGTTTGAGAAGTATTTATAAAATTCCGCAGTTATGCCATCAGTACCGGGAGATTTATTATTTCTAAGGCATTAATAGATTCAACAACCTCCTCTACGCTAAAAGGGGTGTCACAGTAATTTCTGTCATTTATATCAATGGATTTCAGATCCTTTACTGAATTCAGAAATGAGGTTGTGAACTCTTCATTATAATTCGAATCATATAAATTACTGTAAAATTTACAACAGAAATTTGATATAAGTTTTGCATTATCAGTAATGACCCCGTCAATGTTTAATTGATGAATAGAGTTATTTTTTAAGTGATATTTTCAAGTCTAAAAAAGTATGCAGAATTTTGTTCACCCTCCTCCATCCATCTCTTTCTGGATCTTATAAAAGCTTCTTCTGCCTTATGCCGATTTAAGTCATCTAACTGATTCTGAAAGTATACTACTCAAAATTTGATAGGGATCATAGGAATTTTTTTGTGAAATGACATGCAAATTTGGTAACTGCCACTGATGAACAATGTATTGGATAAATGACATGCAGTCAGACACAAAACACATTTGCAAGTGCATTTAATGACATTAAATGAGCGTGCAGCCTCACACTTTTGGCTTTCACGAACACTTCATGGTTTCACCTCTGACATGTAAAGTGAAAACAGACAGTGTTCGTTTGATGTTTCATTACCACTGTTAATGTCAATAACAGGTATGGCCTCCCCTAGCTTGAATGACGGCTTGACAACATCGGGTCATACTGTCAATCAGAACCCGGATGTTTGCAATCGGAATGTTGTTCCATTCTTCAACAAGGGCATTTCCGAGCTCTTCTAGAGTTGTGGGTTGTGCCCTCACGACCGAAAAAATGGCGACCTGCAGCATGTTCCACACATGCTCGATAGGGTTCAGGTCCGGCGAACGCTGGGCCAGTCCATGCGACAATTGTCTCAGAATTGATTCACCACCCTAGCACGATACGGGCGTTCATCCATCAAGATGTCAGGGCCAACAGCACCAGCGTATGGTCCATAATAATTTTAAATCTCCCTTTGTCATCATCCCTCACCACCATGATAGGAGGTTTATCATCCATCAAGATGAAATCAGGGCCAACAGCACCAGCTTATATGGTCCAGACCATACATTGATCTCATCCCTGGACCATATTCCCCTGTCATCATCCCTCTCCCCACGGCAATTAAATTCACATTTATGAATGGGTTTTTCCCACCTAATTGCCTCCTTTTCCCACCATGATCAGGCCACCAAAACGGTCGACTTCCAGTTGAACTGTAGGCATCATTAATCGTTTGTCCATTTTAAAAGACATGATGTTGCCTCCTGTCAGTAAAAATGTCCAATGACGACGGTCAGTGGAATCAAACATCATGGATTCAGATATACATGGAGGTGTAGGCCTTTTATAGAGCATCAATGTTCCTATGTTGGAAATGGCCTTCTTCATTTGAGTAAGGTCTGGAGCCCAGTATGAAGAAAATGATTCTCCATCTGACATGGATTTTTGAACCCTTCCAAATAGGCCAATCAAGGTCATGCCTGTACCAGGTGGTGGTGGTTCAAACATGATAATTACAGCCTTCTTGAGTGATGAATAAAATTCTGTATCGAAATGGGATGGTTGACCCAAGTAATGTCGTGTATTTTGTCCAGGAAATTGAGCCCTCCAGATTCATAAGAACACTTTTTTTGGATTTTTCCAAATAAAATCAAAGATTTTATCTACCGGCTGTTTTATTGTCAAGGTGTAAGAAAAGAGCTGCATATGTAAGTCTAGATAGTCCTTCAGTGTGAGAAAATGGTTTAATTTCTTTTGTTGGATTAGGAGTAAGTTTGATCTCTTTTTAGGAGAACCCCCATACAGAATTGCATTGTGCTCATTACATCCTTCACAATTGTTTTATACAGGCCAAAGCCTGTTTGATGCGGTTCCTTGCATCTTTCATCTGTTCACAATTGACTTTGACTGATTAGCTATAGCAATTCCTTGAATATCACTATTGATAATATAGGTTAAAAAGAAATAAATATGGTGAGAAGCCAGGATGTTCAAATTAAATTCGATGCATCTTCTCAGATTTTGCTGGCTTTACAGAAAAAGTCAATCGAATTTTTTTAAAGGTGTTCTGCTGAATCAAAGGATAGACATTGTTTTCATTATCAGTTCTAAATGTCAAATGCCAAAAAGAGATATGTCTATTTTTCATAAAGCGGACTGCAATTTGAGTCACCAAATATCAAAGCAACTTATAGTCAATATTAAGCAGACTGAGTTGAAAATGAGTGAAATGTTTTTGTGGCTTGGGAATCAATGTAGACCTTGAAATTAGAACTTATGCCATCAGTACATTTAATTTCATGAAATGCAACAACCTGCAAATGTCACAGTTTTCTGTCATTTATATCAATGACTGCATGTCTTCATTATATCCAATATATAAATTACTGTAAAATTTACAACAGAAATTTGATAGTTTTGGCAGTTACCAAATTTGAATGTCATTTTTAAGTGATATTTTTCAAAAAAAGTTCCTTTGTGATCCTCCATCCATCTCTTTCTGGAAATTTTGAGTAGTATCTAATAGATTTAGCCTTAGCCTGTCCTCTTCTAATATATCACTAGGGGGCTTTTGATAGAAAGAGGCAATTTTAGTAATTATATTTTCTTCCTCAGCTCTTCTGGATTTGGCAATAAAGCTCCCATATCTTCTTAAAAATTCACTTACCTCATATTTAAACAGTTCCCAATTATTGCTATAGGACTTCTCCCTATTAGCTTTATACCAGAATTGAGCAATTAATTTATTTATCTCTGCTTTGACAATCTCATGTTTTAATAGTGAATTGTTTAATTTCCAACAGGAAAATCTACAGACTGTATTGTCAGGCACAAACAACTGAATGTTGATATGAATTGCCCTGTGGTCAGTTAGAGGTGTAGTAAGAATGTTAGTTGAAATATCATCTTTGTTAAAGGAATTGGATACCAACCAAAAATCAATGCCTGATTGTTTGGATGTCGCTCTGTTGCTCCAAGTGAAGGAACTGTTATTTGGAAATTTTGCTCACCACACATCACTCACATCAAACTTCTCCATAAACGTCTTCAAGCTTGTATTAAAAGAGGAGGGCTGACCTGGGGGCCATCTATCAATTGCATTATTTAAAGTGATATTAAAGTCCCCACCAATTAAAAGAAAAGAATTTGGGTATTTCGAAAGCCATAAGAGAACTCTGTTTTCCAAGGATTCAAATAAATTATTATTTTCATGTTTCGTGTTGTATCCATATATGTTGACAATAATAAAAGTGATATTATTATACCTAATCACAAGACATATGTAGTGCCCTAAAGAGTCACAGTCTGAATGTAATATTTCACCACTGAAAGTGTTCTTGGTTGTAGTGACTCCAGCAGAGCGCCCGGATCCATGTGAAAACCAAATATCGTTACCCCATTGTGATTTCCAAAAGCTGACATCAGCAGATGTGGAGTGAGACTCTTGTAAAAAACAAAAATTGGTTTTGAGTTGTTTTACAAATGAAAATAAGGCTTTACGTTTGCAATTTTGTCTTAATCCCCTGGTATTTAAGGAAACTATAGATAAAGACAAGGTTATTGAAGAACAAGAAAACAAGTATGTAGTGGTCACTAATCAGTTAATTAGAAGTGTAACACTGGATAAGGGGACCGGGTACTGCATCATTAAAATAAAGCACTAGTAAAGGCGTAGGATGTGAGATGCCAACATAAAGTATACAGCATTTTAACCTGTTGCCATGGCCTTAAAAATGGCATAACAAGAAATATAAATATGAAAAGGCCTTTGGCTTTGTAAATTAAATAACAATTTAACTAAAACGTTTTTATTGGGTCTTAGTAGTATAATTAACAACTAAATACCAGCATATAGTCTATGAACATTTGTAACGGAGCCAAATTAGCCCACCTTGTTTCACCGTGTTTGATTCATAATATGTGTTGCTCGACAAACGAAACAGTCATCAGGGAGGAGAAACTTCGGAACCGTTGATAAATGCACGACCTCCGATAAAATAGGCAGTGTTACCCTCGTTTCGAGCCTTCTGAATCATCGGCCACAGTTTGTTCCGGTGATCCCTGTCCTCCTTTGATAGATCCTCCGCGAAACCGTAGGCTCTTACCTCGCAGGAAGGAGGATGTTTTGGCCGCTTTCCATATTGCATCCCTGGAAACTCGAGACTAAATTCATAATACCTCTGGGCTTGGAGGGTCCCTGCTGCCTGGCCCGAGACGGTGCACAGTGTCGATGGTGTCAGCAATTCTGCTCTTTTGCTCTGGAAGGACTGCTTGGCAAATTTCGATGACCATTCGTCAGACATCTTCTTTTTCCGATTCTTCAACTCCATTAAGCATGAGGTTCCACCTCCTGGAGTATCTTTCCAATTCAGGAAATCCTTTGCTGACATGAGTTCACTCGTTCCTCCTCTTTTGCAACTTTTTTTTTTCGTATACACACTTTCCCTTTTCATGTCTTTTTTTATTTCTGCACAGGCAAAGTCCACTGTCTTTTTTTTTAGTCCCTCAATTTTCAGTGCATTAGCACTGACCATGCTCTCAATATTGTCCGATCTTGTATTAATCAATGTCGCCCTCGTTGACTTGCTCTTGAGAGTTAGCACTTGAGATGTGTGCATACATCACCTTCTTTGGAGCAGGGGATTTGCTTTGGGGTGATGGGCAAAGGTGGAAACTTCGTCCATTTCGCCTCCTAAAACTGGATGGCTCAAGGCAGCTGTATAATCGTGGCAGCTGTCTATCAGTGCATTCCCAGCCTTAGCACTGTTAGCTTTAGCATCGTCGGATGTTCGTTTTCGTTCTTGCTGCTGGTTCGGCATTTTACCACTACCCATTTTAAATTTCCTGTATAAAAGTTTTTGAGTAAATTACCAGTGTTTGGCAAATGTACATTTTCAGTCTTTTTACTGTTCTGAGAGTTAAAGTTCGCAGACCGCGGTATAAAGCGTGTGCTCACTCGGCCATCTTGGCACGCCCCCCATTAATAGACTTTTCCAAGGGTTGAGAAAGGCACGGTGTTCAGACAAAACAATGCGATACACAGTAACTTGGGTAGATTACGTTTGGCTGTCCTACAGAAGCGTCTTTGAAAGCCAAAAGGTGGAACTAAATTCGGAAAACTCACGTAAGGATCCGCGGAAGAATAAATGGAAAAACAAAGGTGCACATAACCCATGGATGTATTATATGAACTGGACACTGAACCGAAAATGGCTGCCCATTCATTTCAATGGAAATTGCACAGGCTGAATCCAAATCTCCACCCTCTGGACTTGCAGACAGAGCCCTCACAAACTTCAGGCGTACATAATGTGACGTCTTTACCGTCATCACGTAAAGTCTGCAACATTGTAAAACAAGCTGATTGACAGACTTAGAGTCGGTTTCACTTGTTTCCGCGCAAACGCATAATGATTACCTCTATAGCCTATAATTCTGTATCATGATGTTGAATTTTATATCTGGCCTTCGTTATTCAAGTAACGTTTTAACATTATAAATTTATAATGAGTTTATGTGTGTGTGTGTGTGTATGTGTGAGAGAATGTGCTTTTTTTCTGTCAGCAATTTGGAAAAATTAAAATGTCACGTCCGTATTGCAATGAATTGTGGGTAATCACACTAGTGAAGTCTGCTGAAGTCTGCGCCCCAAGCGGACTCTCTGGAAGTCCGCAGAAAGTCCGCTTGAGGCCCCTTGTGGACTGGATGAATTGTGGTTTTGGGACAGCCCTCAGCACTCCCGGACTTCCCGTGAATGCGCCTGCAAAGTCCGCGAGTCTGCCAGCGCGGAGAAGTGCGGACATTTGCATGCAGCCTCAGTGGCGCAGCACGCCGACATGTGGCCGTTTTTCCGGAGTCACGCGCACATGCGCTGTGTGACTTATCGCTCACACGTGCGTAGTGTGGGTCTCATGAACACGCTGAAGCCTAAGGTATCCAAGACAATGGTCCGCGCCGAAACACTCCCACACAGGATGCGTGTTCACGACCAATGTTCTCCGGAAATTTACCGAATAATGTCCATTGTGAAACCCATGCAATAATTTATGATATCTTAACCATAATCAAACTGTTTTTCTGGAAGTTGGGGGCAGGACTTTGACAAGCGATCTCGCTTCTCCCGCGACCCTTTCGGTTATGATACATGTTGTATTGAAATTGTCATGAAATGAGTATACAATCATGCCGAAATAAAAACAAAATCAAATCAATCAAATAACTCTGTACTGGCAAACATAGCACTCAGTGAAGGCTTAAACCTAGTTTGGAAAAAACTGTTTATATACCTAATAGGGATATAAAATGTTGATGAACTGCTTTTATTTAACAGGGATAAAATTATTCACTTCGTTGTAAAAAAAAAGTCAGCAAAACAGTTGACTTGCTGCTCTGTAAGATGAAAGTTCAATCTCGTTTTCCACGCAGTTCAAAGCTAAATGTATTCGGAGAAAGTGAAACTTCTCGTCCTTGTTTGCTTGCAACCTCATCTATTCTTACTGGATTCAAGACGATAACCCAACCGCACAGGGCTCTGCCCGTGCTTTATGAACTGATAAGTTTTAAAGTAGATGATGTTAATTAAAGTATTTGGCCAATTCTGACAAGCGAAATTACTTTAAGCGTACGTATGCTCAAAGCTTATTAAATCCATCAATTCTCTATACCACCTCTTCCCTACTAGGGTTGCGGGGGAACTGGAGCCCATCCCAGCTGACTCAGGGCGAAAGGCAGGGACCCACCCTGGGGTGCGTTTCCCAAAATAACAAATGTTGGGCTCATTGACTGTGAATGGTACGAACTATCAACTGCGCTTTTGGCAAACACACCCCAGGAGAGCTCACCAATCCATTGCAGGGTGCACACACCATTCATTACATCCATTCGTGAAAACTTTTTTCATCAAACATATGCCCTCAGAACAGATACATTTTCAGTGTTTTCTGCCTAATAGCAGTTTTTACTATCAATAAAATATTGGCCTTACGACACGTTTTTATCCTCGTATTGTTAAAGTTAACATACGCAGTAATATAGCTGCTGCCATTATATGCTATTACCACGTTTGTCAGCACAAGAAATTAAACTCAAAATTTTCTTGACTAAATGCACGCTTGACCTTTTTACACACCCAAATGTTTTGCTTGGTACACAAACATCAAGGTAAGCCGGAAAAAAAAGTGCTGATTTTATTCAATATTAGTGGAGTTTGAATACGGAATTCTTTTCCTTCCCCTTACAGGATTAGTAAATTCGTAAGTCCTCACATAATCAGCAGCCCAGTTATAAAATATACATAAAGTCGATCTTAGTTTCGTTCTCATCGGTTTCTTTCTTCTGGGACTCTCGTATTTTCTCTGCGCAGATGGAGTTCAGCCGCATCAGCGAATCTCCGCAGCATCACTCCCGTACACTGATGCTGCTCACGAACAGTGTGTCGTTCACGTCTCATCTTATCCAGCGTTTCCAACCCACTCAACACTTCTAGCTAATAAAGGCTGTACTACAAATACTGTCTCTGTTTCTGCAGTGCTGCCATGCAAGTCTGGCGCATGCATAAAATAATAGATACTTCATATTTTGTGTATTATCTTAAAAGTTGCTGAAAAGTTACAACATCAAGTATGCTTATCTGCTATTGTTTTAATAATTAAGAATGTGCATGCAATGGTAAATGAATGATTAGCTGTACAGTTTTTTGTGCTGAATTTATACAGTGCTAAAAGTGCACATATGGACGTAGTCAATTCTGCTAAGCTAGCTACGTAGCCAGCATATATTACATGAAGCAGCAAAACACAGTTCCGTGAGTCGATGTAAAATATAGGGCACTGGCGGCCCCAGAAGCTCCCCCCGTTAAGATAAACAAAATATTGAAGTTTTTGTTGATGGACGCACGCATGGATGGAGCCCGACACCATAGCTTCTGTGCCACTCGGGCGGCGGGAGCCAATTAGGAGCCTGTAACTGAAATAGTTGATGAGATAAAGCAAAATGTCAAAGTTTTTGGTGATATTTTGAGGCCAGTGACCTTAAAAAATAGGCCAAGGTCACCTTTAGGCACGTCATTTGTAGGCCTTTATGAGATGCATGTCCAGTAAAAATTAGGAGCCTGTAACTGAAATCATTGATGAGATACAGCAAAATGTTGAAGTTTTTGGTGATATTTTTAGGCCAGTGACCTGAAAAAAAAAAAAGCCAAGGTCACCTTTAGGCATGTCATTTGTAGGGCTATATGAGATGCATGTCCAGTCAAAATTAGGAGCCTGCAACTGAAATCGTTGATGAGATAAAGCAAAATGTGTTGAGGCAGGCACGCACGCACGGACGGAGCTCGATACCCTAGCTCCCGCACCGCGAGCGGCGGGAGCTAAAAAGGCCAAGGTCACCTTTAGGCATGTCACTTGTAGGCCTTTATGAGATGCATGTCCAGTAAAAATTATTTTTTATTTACATTTTGTATTTACAGGGTTCAGATAGAGAGACCAGGGTCATCTGTACCCAGCTGTCAATCTTTGAAGAGTAATCGTTCTATGGATCGTCCATACAACTTTAAAGGAGAATTCGCTGGTGATCAAAGGTAAGTTAAGAGTGTCAGATTGACACTATCATTATAAATCAGTTTCCCTGACTACTTTCACTTGTAGTGGGTTAATTATTGTACAGCTCCAATTCCGAAAAAGTTGGCGCATTATTATCCCCTGCCATGAAATGGTGAGGGGGATATCGGATTGGGTTTCATCCGCCTTTCTTTCCGTTCCTCCGTCCTACTTAGAATGGAGACAAGTTACCTCGAAAACTATGACATTTACATGGGTCAATTTCTGCCTGCGTAATAAGCTCCTCTTGATCTACGTAGAATTTGAAAATGGATGTTGAAGCATATTTATTTTGGAGTTCTGGCCCTTGTTTGAACTTCTGAACTTTGTGCGTAGTGTCTGCTATGGAGACAAACTTTCTCAGAGATTACTCGAGACAAAATATTGGAACATTGTACCCTGGGTTACCACCTTATGTTTTACAAGGAGTTTGAAAATTGATGTTGCACTTAATGTATACACAGTTATGGGCCTTGGAGGAAACTTTTGAACGAGTGCATAATGTATACAGGGTATTGCTTAGTTTTCTCAGAGCAGGCAAGCCAAGATGAATAGGTGCCAAAGACAATTGCGCCGGGGGTCTGGTGGCTGCGTAGGGTCCACAAGCGGAGTCTCTGTTGGGGGTTCAGGGGAGCAAGGCACCCCGAAGCTCCCAGCTTTTTTTGAATGTATAACCACATAGAATGGCATGCAGAGATACAAATAACCAGAACAAAAAAAAGCACAATCGCATTCAGATTTATACTGTACTCTTCTGAGTGGAAAAAATAGATTTAATGCACCTGTTACAAAATGTTCTTTGACTCTCTCAACATATATGTTATTGTAACTACAGTTTGTTTGCAGATGACTTCATTCATAAGATCCATCTGAGACTATTTTTACAGATTATGTTGTTGGAATGTAATTTCTTTATTATCTCACTTAGTACAACGGACCAAAGGGAGCTTATGCCATCACATGGTGGCATCGGCGTCAGCATTGGTGTTCTGCCCGTCCAACCCATTGAGACAACGCGAGAGCTCATATACGGATATATGCAGGTTTATTCGCATAACATTGTGAAACTGAAAATACACAAGTACAGATATTGAGTACATCAGTCACACAAAGATAATTGCAATAATACAATATAAAAATAGAGTAAAGATTTATTAGAAGAGCAGTTTGATCAATTTGAAATATTACAAAACTTGACTGTTGAAATAAGTGGTATACTGTGGCCATAAACTCTAAACCCAATCATGTAAAGAAACAATTTAGCCTTGTTATTTGTACTCAACTGAATATTAATCTCAACTGAATTGAAGGCTGGAATGGTGTTGCCATCTGTGCGACAATAAACCAAGCCAAACACAAGGCACTACACAGTGCTGCCATCTGGTGACAACAAACCCAACCAACAAGACAAAGAAACTTTCTTCAAAACAATGGGAATGCTACCCACACTTACCAAACGTTGGCCATAAATAAATCTGACTTGATTCAATAATAAATGTATAATATTGATAAAGAATTTAAATCTCCAATCTTGTGGAAACATATCACGCTTCTATATACATATGTACATCGACACTGCATGGCCAGTGCACAAAGGATTTACAACCGGAGATCTAGGCTGTAAGGAAAACGTGTTAATTTTGACAAGTGTTATCCTGATCTGAGCACCAAACCTTTCTCAAATAGAAAATGAAACCTTTGGAAATATCATTACCTCGTTGGTTACCCTGGGCTGCAAAAACTGGAGACATTAATTAGAAACTTGATGAGGAAGAAGAAGCTCCTTCCAGCCTCCTTGGCGAACAGAGCAAAATGCCGCGAAAGTCGTCGTAGCAAATCACGTAATCGTAATCTGGGGAAAATATTTTATAGACTTTTCCAAGGGTTGAGAAAGGCACGGTGTTCGGACAAAACAATGCGATACACAGTAACTTGGGTAGATTACGTTTGGCTGTCCTACAGGAGCGTCTTTGAAAGCCAAAAGGTGGAACTAAATTCAGAGAACTCACGTAAGGATCCGCGGAAGAATAAATGGAAAAACAAAGGTCCACATAACCCATGGATGTGTTATATGAACTGGATACTGAACCGAAAATGGCTGCCCATTCATTTCAATGGAAATTGCTCAGGATGAATCAAAGGCTGCGTTCTAATCCGAAAAAAATGCTCGCTTCGTCATGTTCGCTCGCCCTCCAATCGAGGGGGAATCCCCAAAAAATCCCGGATGTAAGATGGCTCCCACTTGCAGGGTCGTTCCAATCCAGTTTTGCGGAGGGAAGGGCGCATTCTCATTTGCTCAAGGCCTTGATTATCCTCCATGAAACGAAGCCAACAACGAACATCCCTCCCAGCTTTGATATTGCCCAGAATGCTTTGCTCATTCTCCCTCGGTAAAAAAAACTCACGTCCGCCATTTTTCTCTGCTGGCAAAAGGAGGAATTATGGCAGGGAAATTAGCATGCAAATATAAGCATTGTGTTCGAGTAGTGTGTGATTTATGACGGAGTTATATGCAAATAGCGAAGTTTGGGGGTGAGGGACATCGGTTTCGCATTATTTTTAAGCATGTAACTTTAAGTTCATTTTTGCTGTAGCTAGCCTATAGCGTCCGCGAGGACTGTTGCGGAGCTTGAAGCAGCTTTCAAACTGGACGCGAAACGAATTTTTCACACGACAGATTACATTCAAAGTCAACGCAAAGACGCGAATGCACGCAAAACGCGTGTATTCGCGTCTTTGCATTGACTTGAATGTAATCTGTCTTGCGAAAAATATGTTTCGCGCCCGGTGTGAAAGCAGCTTTATTTTCCCATAAATAGTCGCAAGTGCCGCAGCAATCAAACGTGCACGCCGTCGTCTTGCCATAAACATGCGATACAGGGTCCACGTGAACTGTGAAAGGTAAAACGTACAGGCAAATAGGCTTGTTCGAGATGGGCCAGGTCTGCGCAGATTCGACTACCGGCGATCGGCGCACAATGCATGCCGGTTAGTTTTGTGTCCGACTTCATCCCGCCTTGCTCTGACGTGTTACAAAAGTGGACGGCGATAAAATCGCGACAGCGCGGCGGCCGCAGTTTTTAGCGCCAGGCGCTGCAGTTGCACTCCACCGACTGCACCGCCTGGCTCGAACCTGATCTAACAGCTGATTGGTTTAGAGGTTGGCTCAACAATATGACGATTTATAAACACTCTTTACTTTTGTTGAATGGGAGAGAGTTTGACTTTATTTGTCAGATTTGAAGGTTTAGTCTGGTTACAGAAAACGTGTGGCTGATGGTGACGTTTGATTGGGATTCATGTCACAGATCATGAACTGAATATAGTCTATTGTATATTAACACTGCACCGTTTTAATTATTGAAGTATTTAGCAGCGCAGATATTTCTGGTAAGTGGGATGTGAGGATTTTGCCTGCTCTCGTCTACTTTCCAGGCGAGGTGCAGTTCATCTCGAATGAGCCTATTAACTCAGTCGGTTCCATGTCAACAAAAACTTCCCATTGGCTTGTTGACAAATGTCAAAGTGCGGAAGAAATGCGGCGAGGGTTGTTTCAATCCGATTTCCCACAACCCTCCCCCTAAATTCCCTCCATTGCCCTCCCTCGCTCGGGAAGGGCTTACTGGCCTGCTACGTCATTCGGAGGGCTCACTTGAGTGGAGGGAAGAAGTGAAGGGAGTATCTTACTTTGGATTGGAACAAAGCCCAAATCTCCGCCCTCTGGACTTGTAGACTGGGCCCTCACGGACTTCAGGCGTACGTAATGTGATGTCTTTATCGTCATCACGTAAAGTCTGCACGAGCGGGAGTCTGCAGCATTAGGCTCGTTCGGATTGAACTGCTGGCTGGCTATGGCTGACTGCGTAGCCAACGAGAACTGCCGCCGACTTCAGGGGAGGGGTATAAAAGGTCTGCCATCAAGTCGAACACTTTCCCGCAGCATCGGAAACATGGCCAATCTCGCGGCTTTTGCTTTTTTTTGTGATGGACGAAATCGAAGCCATTGTTGACCCAGTTTTGGAAAAACAGTGATTTATTTTTGTAGAGAATATCTTTGTTATTCCAAATAAAATATCTATGGGGTGAAGTAATGTAAGTAAAGTAGAATTCATGTTCGTCAAATTTAACTGTAACAGACATCAAACGCGTCATCCAAAACTGAAACCAATTACGATCCATTTCCATCGTCACAGAGGCGTATCCGTTTTGCCGCAGCCAGAGGAGAACAACTGCACCATTTGGCTGCAGACGCCTTGATCCCGCGAGGTCTTGTGGTCATGTGACAGGGGGATATTACGTAGAAGGTCTGCCACGCTGACGTAAGTCGAACAAGATTTCTAACCGGCGTGCATCACTTCCAGCCGGGTCTGCGTGGCGCCATGTGGCGCCGCATAAAGTCGACCGAGCCTCTTATAAAACGAGCCGACAGACAGACTCCGAGTCTGTTTCACTCGTTTCCGCGCAAATGCATATTGATTACCTCTATAGCCTATATTTCTGTATCATGATGTTGTGAGAATGTGCTTTTTTTTCTGTCAGCAATTTGGAAAAATTAAAATGTCACCTCCGTATTGAAATGAAATGTTGGTAATCACACTAGCGAAGTCTGCCTAAGTCTGCACCCCAAGCGGACTCTCTGGAAGTCCACAGAAAGTCTGCTTGAGGCCCCTTGTGGACTGGATGAATTGTGGTTTTGGACAGCCCTCAGCACTCCCGGACTTCCCGTGAAGGCGCCCGCAAAGTCCGCGAGTCTGCCAGCGCGGAGAAGTGCGGACATTTGCATGCAGCCTTAGTGGCGCTGCACGCTGACATGTGGCCATATTTCCGGAGTCACGCGCACATGCACTGTGTGACTTTTTGCTCTCACGTGCGTAGTGTGGGGCTCATGAACGCGACAGACGCCTGAGGTATCTATGACAACGGTCCGCGCCGAAACACTCCCACACAGGACGTGTGTTCACGACCAATGTTCTCCGGAAATATACCGAATAATGTCCATTGCGAAACCCATGCAATAGCTCTGTACCGGCAAACATAGCACTCGGTGAAGGCTTAAACATAGTTTGGAAAAAACTGTTTATATACCTAATAGGGATATAAAATGTTGATAAACTGCTTTTATTTAACAGGGATAAAATTATTCACTTCGTCGTAAAAAAAAAAAATGTCAGCAAAACAGTTGGCTTGCTTCTCTATAAGATGACATAGGTCAATCTCATTTTCCACGCAGTTCAAAGCTAAATGTATTCGGAGAAAGTGAAACTTCTCGTGCTTGTTTGCTTGCAACCTCATCTATTCTTACTGGATTCAAGACGATAACCCAACCGCACAGGGCTCTGCCCGTGCTTTATGAACTGATAAGTTTTAAAGTAGATGATGTTAATTAAAGTATTTGGCCAATTCTGACAAGCGAAATTACTTTAAGCGTACGTATGCTCAAAGCTTATTAAATCCATCAATTCTCTATACCACCTCTTCCCTATTAGGGTTGCGGGGGAACTGGAGCCCATCCCAGCTGACTCAGGGCGAAAGGCAGGGACCCACCCTGGGGTGCGTTTCCCAAAATAACAAATGTTGGGCTCATTGACTGTGAATGGTACGAACTATCAACTGCGCTTTTGGCAAACACACCCCAGGAGGGCTCACCAATCCATCGCAGGGTGCACACACCATTCATTACATCCATTCGTGAAAACTTTTTTCATCAAACATATGCCCTCAGAACAGATACATTTTCAGTGTTTTCTGCCTAATAGCAGTTTTTACTATCAATAAAATTTTGGCCTTAGGACACGTTTTTATCCTTGTATTGTTAAAGTTAACATACGCAGTAATATAGCTGCTGCCGTTATATGCTATTACCACGTTTATCAGCACAAGAAATTAAACTCAAAATTTTCTTGACTAAATGCACGCTTGACCTTTCTACACACCCAAATGTTTTGCTCGGTACTCAAACATCATGGTAAGCTGAAAAAAAGTGCTGATTTTATTCAATATTAGTGGAGTTTGAATTTTTTTCCTTCCCCTTATTTCCCAAACTACCCACTGTAGGTTGGTTTTTGCTCAAACCACAGCTCAAATCTCAGAATGCTAACAAGTTGTTAATTGTTTTTATTGCTCAATTATTGTTAATCCTGATTATTTACCCTTTTAGAAAACATGCCGAAAAATGGCCATGATGAAAAAAAAAAAAATTTCATAGTGTGCTATATTGGAAATTACTTTTCTGACATAAAAAACGTAAATCTGCAATTGATGACATGAAACTGTGAATTGATTCTAATTTATAAAATTTAGGACACATGGTCACTTAAACTAACTATCAATAGGCAATTAAGAATTGAAGACAAAGCATATAATAATGAGTCAAACCTGTTAAATGTTACTTGTTTGTTTCAGGAAAGAACTTCTGCAATCAGAAACCTAATCAGCAGCTTTTTGATTGATCACAATCTTGTTTGATCACATAAAACATATGCTTAGTTGGAATACATCAAAATACAAAATATGAATGTTGGACTTTGAAACATCATGGAATGCATAGCCATTTCTGTTATAATGTGGTTCAAGGGGTAAAATGTCCCTCTCATCTGAAAAGCTTAAAAAAATGGCTTGCTTTTTGGGATCGTAATTCTGGTTGGAACTTACACAGTGGGTCCCCAGGACCGACTTTTGGGAACCACTGCCTTACAGGATTAGTAAATTCATAAGTCCTCACATAATCAGCAGCCCAGTTATAAAATATACTTAAAGTCGATCTTCGTTTCGTTCTCATCTGTTTCTTTCTTCTGGGACTCTCGTATTTTCTCTGTGCAGATGGAGTTCTGCCGCATCATCGAATCTCCGCAGCATCACTCCCATACACTGATGCTG
This sequence comes from Gymnothorax javanicus, assembly GCA_029692085.1. Classification (NCBI taxonomy): domain Eukaryota; kingdom Metazoa; phylum Chordata; class Actinopteri; order Anguilliformes; family Muraenidae; genus Gymnothorax; species Gymnothorax javanicus. The sequence goes on from CM056194.1 coordinate 89,086,451, forward strand.
CTCACTAACAGTGTGTCGCTCACATCTCATCTTGTCCAGCGTGTCCAACCCACTCAACACTTCTAGCTAATAAAGGCTGAACTACACACACTGTCTGTTTGTGCAGTGCTGTCATGCAAGTTCGGTGCATGCATGAAATAATAGATACTTCATATTTTGTGTATTATCTTAAAAGTTGCTGAAAAGTTACGACATCAAGTATGCTTATCTGCTATTGTTTTAATAATTAAGAATGTTCATGCAATGGTAAATGAATGATTAGCTGTGCAGTTTTTTGTGCTGAATTTATACCGTGCTAAAAGTGCACATATGGACGTAGTCAATTCTACTTAGCTAGCGACGTAGCCAGCATATATTACATGCAGCAGTAAAACACAGTACCGTGAATTGATGTAAAACATAGAGCACTGGCGGCCCCAGAAGCTCCCGCCGTTCAGATAAACAAAATGTCAAAGTATTTGTTGATGGACACATGCACGGATGGAGCCCGATACCATAGCTCCTATGCCACTCGGGCGGCGGGAGCTAATTAGGAGCCTGTAACTGAAAATGTTGATAAGATAAAGCAAATTGTTCAAGTTTTTGGTGATATTTTTAGGCTAGTGACCTTGACAAAATAGGCCAAGGTCACCTTTAGGCACGTCATTTGTAGGACTTTATGAGATGCATGTCCAGTAAAAATTAGGAGCCTGTAACTGAAATAGTTGATGAGATAAAGCAAAATTTCGATGTTTTTGTTGATATTTTTAGGCCAGTGACTGAAAAAATAGGCCAAGGTCACCTTTAGGCACGTCATTTGTAGGCCTTTATGAGATGCACGTCCAGTAAAAATTAGGAGCCTGTAACTAAAATAGTTGATGAGATAAAGCAAAATGTTGACATTTTTGGTGATATTTTTAGGCCAGTGACCTTGAAAAATAGGCCAAGGTCACCTTTAGGCACCTCATTTGTGGACCTTCATGAGATGCATGTCCAGGAAAAATTAGGAGCCTGTAACTGAAATGGTTGATGAGATACAGAAAAATGTCGAAGTTTTTGGTGATATTTTTTGGCCAGTGACTTTGAAAAAAGATGCCAAGGTCACCTGTAGGCACGTAATTTGTAGGTCTTAATGAGATGCATGTCCAGTAAGAATTAGGAGCCTGTAACTGAAATGGTTGATGAGATACAGCAAATTATCGAAGTTTTTGATGATATTTTGAGGCCAGTGACCTTTTAAAAATAGCCCACGGTCACCTTTAGGCACATCATCTGTAGGCCTTTATGAGATGCATGTCCAGTAAAAATTAGGAGCCTGTAACTGAAATCGTTGATGAGATACAGCAAAATGTTGAAGTTTTTGGTGATATTTTTAGGCCAGTGACCTTGAAAAATAGGCCGAGGTTACCTTTAGGCACGTCATTTGTAGGCCTTTGTGAGATGCATGTCCAGTAAAAATTGGGAGCCTGTAACTGAAATGGTTGATGAGATACAGCAAAGTGCTGAGGTTTTTGGTGATATTTTGAGGCCAGTGACCTTGAAAAAAAGGCCAAGGACACCTTTAGGCATGTCATTTGTAGGTCTTAATGAGATGCATGTCCAGTAAAAATTCGGAGCCTGTGACTGAAATGGTTGATGAGATACAGCAAAATGTTGAAGTTTTTGGTGATATTTTTAGGCCAGTGACCTTGAAAAAAAGGCCAAGGTCACCTTTAGGCACGTCATTTGTCGGCCTTTATAATAATAATAATAATAATAATGAATTTAATTTTCATAGCACACTTTAAAATCCATGGACATCTCAAGGTGCTTTACAGGATAAAACCAAAAGGCAAAGAAATACAGTTAAAAAACATAATAACCATAAATAAATAAATAAATAAATAATAGAGAACCAGTCACTGGGGAAAAGCTAAAATGAACAGGTGCATTTTGAGGTTTGTCTTGAAAATTTCCAGAGGGTCAGTGGCCCTGAGCGGTCCAGGGAGGCTGATTCCACAGTTTCGGCCCCAGCACGGAAAAGGCTCAGTCACCCATGCTGGCCCGTTTGGTCCGTGGCACAGCTAGGAGGTTGGAGGAACTTGACCTTAGTGTCCGGGGGATTGGGGGGTGAGGAGTTCTTGGAGGTAGGTTGGAGCATTGTGATAAATGGCTTTATGAACTATCAGGAGAAGTTTGTATGTGATCCGGTAGTTAACTGGGAGCCAGTGAAGGGAGTGAAGGACTGGAGTGATGTGCTCCGATTTGCGGGTTTTGGTGAGAATCCTGGCAGCGCTGTTTTGGACATATTGTAATCTTTGGATGGATTTGGATGGGAGGCCGGCAAGAAGGGAGTTACAGTAATCAATACATGAACTGATGAAGGAATGGACCAATTTTTCTGCATCAGATTTGGACAATGAGGGTCGAACTTTGGAAATGTTCTTTAAGTGGAAGAATGAAGATTGGCAGATGGATTTGATGTGAGCATCAAAGGAAAGTGATGAGTCCAATGTGACACCAATGTTAGTGACAAATGAGGAGAGGGGGATGGAGTGGCCGCAGATGGTGATGTGGGAGATGCCTGCCTTTTTGGTTTGCTGAGGAGTACCAATGAGAATTGCAGCTGTTTTGCTGGTGTTAAGTTGAAGGGAGTTATGGTTCATCCATAATTGTACTTCATTTATGCATTTGGTTGGGTTATTGCAAGCTGTGCGCCAGGAGATGTTCGTAAGTATATTTATGTGTCATCTGCATATGAGCAGAAACTGATGCCATGGTTTCTGAAAATCTGACCTAGGGGGAGCATGTAGATTAAAAAGCGCAAAGGCCCCAGGACTGACCCCTGGGGGACACCCGAGGTGACTTTGCTCAGTTTGGAGGAGGATTGGCCAAGGACTACATGCTCATATCTATCTGATAGGTACGAGGAGAAAAAGTGAAGAGCAGTGTCTGTGACTCCAACCTCCTGCAGGCGTTGACGGAGGATGCCATGGTCCACTGTATCGAAGGCAGCGCTCAGGTCCAATGAGATGAACAGGCTGGGGAAGCTGGAGTCCGCAGCCATCAGGAAGTCATTTAAAACCTTCACCAGGGCACTTTCAGTGCTGTGGGAGGGTCTGTAGCCAGATTGAAATATTTCATAAAGTTGGTTTGACTGAAGATGGTTATGGAGCTGGATACTGACAACTTTTTCTAAAACCTTCCCTAAAAAGGGCAGGTTGGAGATGGGACGATAGTTAGAGAGTATGTCAGGGTCCAGGTTATGTTTTTTGAGCACGGGTCTAATGGCTGCAAGTTTAAGGGTGGGGGGAACATCACCAGACAGGGACCTGTTGATGATTGGGGTCACAGTGGGGAGGATAGCAGCAGAACATGCTTTGAGTAGTGGTGTGGGAATGGGATCAAGGCAGCTGGTGGAGGGATTCATCTTAGAAATGATTTTCTGGAGCTCGGTCTGAGTGACCTCAGCAAAATGACTGAGAATTGAGCTGTCACAGGGGGTGGGGTCAGAGGGAAAAGCAGGATGATTTGAGGAAGCCAGAATGATGTTATGCCTAATGTTCTCAATTTTGGTTCTGAAAAAGTCCATAAAACAGTTGCAGTCCTCAGTAGAGGGGGTGATAGAAGAGGAGTCACAGGGCTTGAGCATATGATTAATGGCTAAAAAAAGTTTTCTAGAGTTGTTCTGGCCAGATTCAATGAGATTAGAGCAAAAGGACGATTTGGCTGCTCTAAGTGCAGTACAGTATGTTTTACGATGTTCGCGGAGTGAGAATTGGTGCACAGTTAAGTCGGTTTGCCTAAATCTGCGCTCAATATTCTGGCCTTCTGCTTTTAGAGCTCTGGGCTGGTCAGAATGCCAGGGCACAGAGCGGTGGAAAGACACAGAACGTGTTTTTTCAGGGGCAAACCTGTCCAAGCAACTGCGGAGGGTGCTGTTGTAGTGGCACACATGCTCCTCATTTGAGGATGCAGCATGAGGCTCAGACAGGGAGGGTGAGACAGTAGAGGTAAACAGGGAATGGTCAATGTCCTTTGTCTTACAGAAGGTGATGGTGTGCTTCCTGCCAGAGGGAGCTGGAGCAACCATAGCCTCCAGCAGAACCACACGGTGGTCAGATACACCTAGGTCTAGAGAGTGGGTGTTGGAGACTGAGACATCACCAGTGATTGCAAGATGCATGTCCAGTAAAAATTAGGAGCCTGTAACTGAAATCGTTGATGAGATAAAGCAAAATGTGTTGACGGACGCACGCACGCACGCACGCACGGACGTAGCCCGATACCATAGCTCCCGCACCACGAGCGGCAGGAGCTAATGAAAATATAGAACTCAGTTTAGGTGCATCTTGAACATTTTAATCCGAAAAAAGCAAAGCAATTGTTCGCTACATGCATGAATATAGGACGTCACCTTCAAAAGTTACTGCATACACGCCCGTTATCCAACCTTTGCAACCTTACTGTACATAAAAGATAGGTGAAGCAGTCGAGTCGCTACATTACAAAGCCATTCATCAAATACAATAAATGAAAACATTGGTGTTGTTACACCAGCTCACTTTACCGACTTAGTAATATCGTAAGCCAACAGCACGGAGCCTTCTGACCAGAGCTACACGCAGAGAACGGCAGCTGCTGCAGTGCTTACGAGAGCACGCTTAGAGACAAGGCCCCCTTGGTGTCCACGCAGCCTGGATTAAAATTAAAAATTTTTTCGCTGCCATGGAAAAAGGTACCAATGATTTAAAAGAGAAAAATCAACAGATTATATATTGATCATTTGTGGTAGTCAAAAAAAAATTTTTCACGGATTCATCAGTGTCTTTTTCAGTTGTTCCCTGTGGAAAAAATTATTTTTGCCCCCCATGGCATCACGTGACTTGCAGTGTCAGCTTGACCGCTAAGCCCTTGTCGGCGTTCGTCTCAGCTGTGGTTCAGTATCCAGTTCTTATAATACATCCATGGCATAGCTGGAGATAGCATGAAGGTAGCAACTGGATGTTTACGAATTTTGGTACTTCACGCAAAGAGGATACAAGACAAGAGGCGAAACTTTGGTGCTTTTTTGACAACAGCCACTAGGTGACGCCTGGCAGCGCTGCCGCCATTTTGGACTGAAAAAGCCAGGTGCACTGACTGAAAATAGCTTAGAGTCTAGACAAAGACAGAAACGACGGAGAAGCCATGTCTATGGAAGCCCAAAGTGGACAATATTCAAATGAAAATGTAATCCCACTATTGCATTATAATTTTCCACTTATGAATGAGTTATTTGAGACAATATTAAATTGAAAATGCATTAATCCAATTATCACTTTCAAATACATATAAATCTATGACTATATTCAAATGATAATGAAAAGCTGTTTGACATTTCATTTTCAAAGTCATGCTCCGTTACAGTGGACAATATTCAAATGCAATAAGCAAAACAGCACCCCAGCCTATTGCATTTACATTTACATGTCATCACGCTCTTTTAGGGTCAACATGATAATGAAAATGCTGTTTTCTAATCACTTGGAAATAAAAATAATGATGATTGACATTTGACATTTCATTTTCAAAGACTTATCCTGCAATACATGGGACAATATTCAAGCGAGTGAGGGAAACAGCTTCCATTGCATTTTCAAATACATGTCACCACGCTCTTTTTGGGACACAATGAAAATTAAAATGCAATCTGTCAGAAAAAGCGGCAGGGCGTGGGGCTGCCATGTTCCTCATTTGCATACCAACCAATCAGCTTCTGGGTGGCGCTTTCACGTCACGGAGGCTTACTGATAATGCCATGATGGCTAATGTATTGTGTGCCATCGGTGCAGTAGGCTGTTAGCCTTTGAATGTAATATCTCGGCAGCTAGTATGCTAGCTAACGTTAACTAAGGAAAATATTTGTAAATGATCATCACATTAAAAAATATGATTTGATTTTTGCCCCAACTCTATTAACTGAATCCGAGGCTTCGGCGGCAGTGTTGTGCAACTGCAAAAAGTGTGCTTGCAGATTTCAGAGGCGTTAAAAAGTGAGTCTAAAAGCAATCAGATTACAGCTAGATAGCTATGATGCCTATTTGCCCTGATTTCCCACTTTCAATGCCATCTAAAAAACCATTGATCAGCAGCTTCTTTTACCTACAGAACAAACTGTCAGTTCAGCCTGAGACATGTTATTTCATAGCTTTAAAGCAGCATTATCCTTCCATGCGTGCTATAAGCGTGGAAAAAACGCTATCCGTCTCCCCACCCTGCTGAAGTTAGGGGAAATGTTTGTCATCATTTTATACTTAATCGCTTTTTTTCCCCTATCTTCACAGCTAGCTAGCTGACAGCGATTGCTCTTGTGCTTGCAGATTGTTCTTGAGCTAGCCAGGTAATGAGCTATCCATTTAAATCTCCCAGAAATCTGATAGTACTGTTGGGACGTGCAGAAGTGCTGCCAAACATATCAAAGAAGTTCATATTTCAGCAGGTTAAGTTAGCAAGTGCGAACATCGTTTTCAGCGTCAGAGTCATCAAAACTTCTCCCATTGCTACATGGCTTGGGAATCGCGACAATTCAGGAACAGCGCAGACTGACTGCTGGCCGCTTATCGGAACGTTCTGCATGATGCCTACATTGCTATGTTACTGGAGTGGTGAACTTGCAACTCGGCAAGCGCAAGAGCAATCGCTGTCAGCTAGCTTTGAAGATAGGGGAAAAACCAATCACAGCGATTAAGTTAAAAATGATGACAAACATTTCCCTAACTAGGCGCCATGGGGAGACGGATAGCTTTTGTCTGGAGTAATGTAATACGCTATATCGCTGCAAGATGGAAGGATAATGCTGCTTTTACTAGCAATGAAATAACATGTCTCAAACTGTCAGGTTTGTTCTGTTGGTAAAAGAAGCTGCTAATCAATGGTGAAAGAGGTCGTGTGCTTAGATGGCGTTGACAAATCGGCTGTAAGGGGGCTTCTCCAGTAGGCATCATAGCTAGCTAGCTTTTTCAGCCATTGCTTTTAGACTCACTAGCAAGCTGGCTTAACGTCTCTGAAATCTGCAAGCACACTTGGGTTGCAATTGCACAACACTGGTGGCATGCATATTACAGCTAGCTCAGTTAATAGAGTTGGGGAAAAAAAATCAATTCATATTGCTTTTATGTGATGATCATTTACAAAGATTTTCCTTAGTTAACGTTAGCTAGTATACTAGCTGCCGAGGTGGCTACATCCAAAGCACAACGTAGCCTACTGCGCGATGGCACTCAGTACATAGCAGCCTAGCCATCATGGCATTATCAGTAAGCCTCCGTGCGTCGCTACCCAGAAGCTTATTGGTTGGCATGCAAATAAGAACATGGTTTCGCCGCGCCCTAATGAGTGACGCCCTAGCGGAAAACCCGCCTGATGAGACGCTGACAGATTGCATTTTAATTTTCATTGTGTCCCAAAACGAAAGCGTGGTGACATGTATTTGAAAATGCAATGGACTGGGAGGCGCTGTTTCCTCACTGCGTTTGAATATTGTCCTATGTATTGCAGGATAAGTCTTTGAAAATGAAATGTCAAATGTCTTCATTATTATGTCATTATTATTTCCAAGTGATTAGAAAACAGCATTTTCATTATCATGTTGACCCTAAAAGAGCGGATGACATGTAAACTTAAATGCAATAGGCTGGGGGTGCTGTTTTGCTTATTGCATTTGAATATTGTCCACTGTATTGAGCATGACTTTGAAAATGAAATGTCAAACAGCTTTTCATTATCATTTAAATATAGTCATAGATTTCCCATATGTGTATGTGAAAATGAAAGTGATAATTGGATTAATGCATTTTCAATTTAATATTGTCTCAAATAACTCATTCATAAGTGGAAAATTATAATGCAATAGTGGGATTACATTTTCATTTGAATATTGTCCACTTTGGGCTTCCATACATGTCAGCTAAGGAACGATTCAGGTAGTGGTGTAAACGCAAGCAGCGTTCAGCGATAACTTTTAAGAGGTTCTTCTTTTCTCAGCATTAATACACTGTTGTGGGGTGCTTTGCTATGTAGTTGAGTGTCTTCCAATATGATATTATTATCCCCCGGCACGAAGTGGATCGGGGGATATTGGAATGCCGTCCGCCCGTCCGTCCGTCCGTCCGTCCGTCCGTCTGGGTTCAATGGGGACAAGTTTTCGAAAACTATTGCACCTACGTGAATGAAATTTTGTATGTGGCTAGTACGGATGCCCCTACTGAATGAGTGCGACAATTGATTCCGAGAAATTTTTGTTTACAGAGTTATGGCCCTTGACTCTGTTTGTGGACTTAAGTGTATGGGTGTTGCAATGGGGACAAGTTCTCTCGGCAACTGTTCCACCTACGTGGATGAAATTTTGTGGGTGACCAGTATTAATGATCCTATTGAATGAGTTTGACAGTTGATTCCGAGAAATTTATTTTTACGGAGTTATGGTCCTTGTTTCTGTTCATCGACTTGGTGTATGGGATTTGCAATGGGGACAAGTTTTCTCGGCAACTATTGCACCTTCATGGGTGAAATTTTGTGTGTGGCCAGTACTAATGACCCTATTGAATGAGTTAGACAATTGATTCCGAGACATTTATTTTTACGGAGTTAGGGCCCTTCACTCTGAACTTGGTGTATGGGTGTTTAATGGGGACAAGTTTTCTCGGCAATGTGATGAAATTTTGTGTGTGGCCAGTACAGATGACCCTATTGGATGACTTCGACTATTGATTCCGAGAAATTTATTTTTACGGAGTTAGGGCCCTTGACTCTGAATTTGGTGTATGGATGTTGCAATGGGGACAAGTTTTCTTGGCGACTATTGCATCTACTTGGATGAAATTTTGTGTGTGTGGCCAGTAGTGTAATGACCCTATTAAATGAGTTTGAAAACTGATTCAGAGAAGTTTATTTTCATGGAGTTATGGCCCTTCTCGGAAACTCTTGCACCTTCATGGATGAAATTTTGTGTGTGTGGCCAGTAGTGTAATGACCCTATTGAATGAGTTTGAAAACTGATTCAGAGAAGTTTATTTTCATGGAGTTATGGCCCTTCTCGGAAACTCTTGCACCTTCATGGGTGAAATTTTGTGTGTGGCCAGTACTAATGACCCTATTGCATGAGTTCGACAATCGATTCTGAGACATTTATTTTTACGGAGTTATGGCCTTTGACTCTGAACTTGGTGTATGGGTGTTGCAATGGGAATATGGAATCTCTCGTGACCATTCTTACCGTGGCGGGGGATATTGGTGACAATGTTGCCTTGTTGGTTGAAGCCACCCTGTGAGTAGGACACTTTATGTTTTCCTCTATTATTAAGAGTTTGAACGAAATCCAGTAGGCCTCTCACTTTTTAATCATCCAAGTCTGTATAATGGATTTTTAGGCAATTAATCACCTGTTGTGGCTTGTAATTGTCTGATCTTGTATTACATTGCAGCTCATCAGTACCAAAGCATTGAGAGCCTTTGGTATGGTCAGCATGCTGATTTATGGGTCATTCTACACACAACCAACAATTTGGCTGGGGTACTTAACAAAAATTAAGATGTAGTCTAGACAATTCACCTTTTGCTTAGCCCCGCCCTAGAATGCAGACTGGCCAATCACAGCGGAGCCAACAACTGGCTCCGACTGAACTCCGACACTTTCATGACAGTGCTCCATTGAATCTAGTGCAGGCGTCTCAGATTTTCGTACTTTTCGCTACTTGTTTTTGTGGACTATAACATAGTTAGGGTTAAACGTTGTGCCTTGGGCACTTGTAAGACTGACGCTCGTTACCCAGAGAGGTTGGAGGGGGGTGTGCGTGAAAATAGCCACTGCCTGTTTTTTTTTTCGCTTTGGAATATGCCGCCTTCAGAGTTTTCTAGCGATGCTTAACTTGGTTGGCAGTTCACACAAAACCAGCCTCTCTCCACTTTTCTCACACCTTAAAGATATCGTTAAGGTGCTTTCGCCCATCGATACATTCCATTATATTCATGTCTTTCATTATCTGAATGCACACAGTCGTCTCCTCTTCCCTCCAAAAATGCTAATTCCTTGCGAATTGAACAGGCGCAGACAGAATTGAATATTCTGTTCAAGGACATTTTCCGATTAAGGTGTATACATGACCCAATATGCCAATTAAAACAGGCATATGCCAGGGGTCTTATTTGGAATATTTTGAATCGGAAAATGACCTTAATCGGGTTATTGTACGTGTTTACATGTCAGGTATGCAATCGGAATATTCGCATATTCCGATTAATACAGGAATATGGTGTGCATGTAAACGCAGTCATTTATTCAGATTGGCTAAATTCCTGGGCCATGAAGGAATACCACTCAGAGGGCACAGTCGTCGCGACAAATCACTACTATTGATTGTGGAGAGTGACAACCTGACAGTTCCCCAAATATTAGCGAGCAAACGTTGAACCTAAAATTACACTCTCATAACTACCTAACCCATTAGCTAAGTTAAGCAGCTAGAAAACCTTAGAAATGTTTCAGCCGTCCCGCTTGCTCACATCAGCTGATATATTAGGCTATAGTTAATGCCGTGGTATAAACATAAATTGTATAAATCAGTCTATGGGTCCAAGTCCAGATTTCCTACATTGTGCATGAACATACTGCAACCCTTTCTGTCTACTCCTGTCTGAAACCGCATTTGCTGCTTTGTGAAAGCCCGACAGCAGTTCAGCTGGAAGAGCTGTCAAAACCGCCATGTTGAAACTGAAGTTTTGTCAGACTTTGCAACAATAACTAAGGGGGCGGGGCTTGTCAAAGGTGAATTGATTTCAAAGTATTTTATTGCTAACATATCAAGGGTCAACCAGACAGAGTATGCAAGCTTAATCAAGTTCATAATATATAATATTTATTACAACAGGACAGATAAATTTGACAGAAAGTAACTTCTGTTACTGGACAAATACTCCCTTTATGCTATAATATAATCATCAAATACTATACACCTTAACTGAGATTTAACTCCTTCATGTGTCCTGAAAGTAATTTAAATAAAATATACCAATTTGTTTTGAAGTGGTAACATTCAGAACAAAAAAATTATACTGATCACTAAACTCAATTGTTCCTTGAGATTCAGGAAATATGGCATAATGTAACAATCTGACCTTTAAATTTTACCACCTGCCCAGAAAACTGTTGCTTCCAGTGGTCTTAATTATAGAAACATAGTCATCATATGACAAATATTCAGTGTACTTTCATAATGGTCTCCTTGGGTAGAGTAACAGAAATTACATGTATGTGACAGAAGACGCCAGCGGTAACAGAAGATGCAGCAACATAAGTTACTTCTAAGAGGGTATTTCTAAGAAATGGAGGAGTAATCCTCTATTATCACCCAAAGAACACATTTATGACAACATAATTCATTAAAAAATTATTTATTATTATTTTTAACATGTTAATTTATGGTTTCCATGATCTATGAATGACATATGGTTATAACAGAAGTTACTTGTCATATCAGTACTCCTGAAATGTTAAAACCTAGAAGACGGATAAAAGCACATGGCACTGGCTCACCTTTTGAAAACTGCTAAACAATGATGTGCTGCCCTCTAATGGGCTCCAGAGGATCTCTTGTAAAAAAAAAAAAAACTGTCAGACTGACACCTGTGGGCATTATGATTCAATCAGTTACACAAAAAATGTGGACAAGACAAAAATTACCCCAAAATACACGAAGAACATGAATTGATGGGAAAAAGTGTTGTTTATATAGATAATTATCTTGTGCAGTGCAAGGAACACAAAAACAATCATTTATTGGGGAAAAAAAACAGATTTAAACCAGAAGTATCTATGAAACTTCTAATCTGGGGACATAGGAAGTGGGGTAGCCTTGTCATAATAGTCATCCTAAAAGCAAATCAAGAATTTTTTTGATCATAGATTTCAGTGTATTATCTGAATGCAATTTGAATAAATATTGCATTTTGTAATAATGGCTGCACATGCAATGTTGGTATATTTTTGGAAAGTGCACTCAGTTCTGGGGACAGTATTTGTTGGTTTCATGTAGAATGACCCTTATATGTGAATACATAATTTGATCTTTTTTTTTAAATAAATGAAATTCTGAATTAATGTTTTACAATTTTCTGCTTTGATTCTTTCATATATTTAATAAATATATTGGTATGTAGATATTTCAGCATCTTTTCATTGTTTTAAAAGGTCATAATACCTCATAATTATATTTTAAAGGAGGAGACAGCACCTCGGCAAAGTATATTTCAGCGGAACGTAGAATACTTGAAGTGTCTAAAACGCATAGTTTTATAAATTTTAATTTCGTAATGATCCAGTGCAAAGCATTTTTAAACCAGCGAGTCTTCAAACTGGCTTCAATACCAGGGGGCAGACATTTTTACTTGGGGAATCTTCTGATGCTGATTTTGATCTCCGGAAACCTCACCTTTAAAAATGTTTAATAACCTTAACCTCTCGGAGTTTACATCTCCCGATTAGCCACAGTTACTCAGACTAATTGGTAAAAACCGACGACAGTCTAATTTTCTTTTGATGGCATTGTTATGCATTGCACCACAAAATTATGAGGCGTCTTCTGCGCATAAATGACGACGTAAAATATCAATATGTCTTCATAATTTCAGCGCTCGTTAAGCAGCACAGATATGCGGAAATTAGTTTTCGTGGCTGCGGGAATCTGTTCTTTATTCTGAATGTTGTCACGGCTAAAGGGCGCTGTAAGGTTTCACAGCTGAGTGACAATCCCAAGGACGGCGAAAAATGCTGCAAAGTCAGCAAAAGTTTTGGATTTACAATGCCATATCAATTATATAAATGCAGGCAATGGGAATTCACCTTTCATTACCATTACTAATTATAGGTCATGTATTGGTCTTGGTCGCTCAGTCGATAAATTGTTTGATTGGTAATCAGGCCAGCTTAAAGGGGACCTATTTTGCTATATTTCCAAGGTTATATTTTGATCTTGGACTCCCCTGGAGTACTCCTGATCGTTCAAAGTCCAAAACAGGGTCCATATTTAGCTCATACTGCCATCCTCAAAAAACCCCATTTGTAGTCCATTGTAGTCTCTGCCTGAAACGCCTTGTTGGCGTGGCTCTTCCGCTATGGCCCCCACTCCCCGTGTACCCACTTTCTTCTGACTGGCCAGCTCTGTGGAGGGCGGAATTGGGTGGGACGAGGCTGCAGAACCCAATTTTCCGGGTCCGCCTCCCCGGAGTGAAACTAGAGACACGTCTGCCATCTGATAAGGAATCGGCGGGGGAATTCTGCAATCTAATGCTGTACATGTGTATAGATCTAATGAAATGAACTTGTGCTAATAAACGCAGTGGCGAAAGTGGAGGACGCAATGCGAAAGTTCGCATTTGCTATATACCTACGGCAACAGTGGTGAGCAGTTTTTCTACTCTATAGCTAGGATGCAGGGAAAGCTAGAACCCACCCCATACAGATACATTTGTAGAACGGGTCGACATACCCAAGTGTAGACCGGACTGCTTAGGTGTGTATTATTGGGAGCTGCTGGTTCATGTGCATAACTGTGGTGTGTCGTTAGCGTGGAGTAACGAACAGCTTCTGCGCTGGTATATGACAGAGGGGCGAAAGCTCCAGGCTAAACGGCCTTTTTAGAAATTGCCCGTGGTAATGGTTTACTGATTGCGTCAGAATGACCAGCGTTTGCTGGCGGAAAATGGGCGCGTTATGGATAGTGCGCGAGAGCTAGATAGAGCTCCGGTTATATCATGAACATAATACAGGTTTTACAGACCGTAAATTCCGTTTGCGTGAACAGTTGCTTATGTGGAGCTAGCGAATCGATCACTTTTACAGGAAAAATTTTAATATTCAATGCCGATTTAATATTCAATCGACGGCAATGCAGAGAAATCGTTTGTTATACCAGACACGTTATAGCCTGTGCGTTTCCCTATTGCTTTCACCGGTAGCATCAGCGAGCTAGACCAGATGTTGGAGAAGTATCAGGCTGACCCCGGTCATGGACAAGTAAAGCGATTGTTTCACAAGCACCAAAAAATGCACCCCAAGCTCTGCAAAACCTACGTCTGGTCTAACTGCAGCCTTTTCAGCCTAACTTTGTAGACACATACAGCACCTCTCCGGTTAGCTTCAACTGTAGTGGCTACAATTAGGCAACGTTATGATGAAACTGCCACATTGATGCTTACCGAAGTAATACAAACATACCAATCAGAATTACTGCCTGTAAGTTACCAGGAGCATTTTAATTAGCACAGCACGCGAACTAACATGCAGTGGCTGATAACCGAGCTGTCATAACAACTACAGAGACAAACGTTATCCTGCAATACAGGTTTTACAGACAGTAAGTTCCGTTACCGGGGGGCAGTTGTAACAAGCATCCAAATTAGAAACAAGTATAAAATGTTCGCTTCAATAGAGGTTTATGTTTACACACCCTCTGTTGAATGTCTGCTGATATTATTCTTGCATATTTAGGACACAAACATTAGCAACAGTAACTTGGCTACGTTTCAGGCTAATACAGGCTTTATCTTCAGATATTTTACAAATCCTGCATTTGAGGCCAGTTATTAGTGCTAACTATCGTTAGCGGTCCTGCTAGCCTCCGGTAACGCGTTAGCTTCACTTACATTATTTGCTGTTATATCGTTACTTACAGCTTGTGGCTCCAAGCGCTTGATCAATGCAACTGCTTCAGGTTTGAGAAGCGGCTGAAACGCTTGTCCTGTGTCGAATTATCCTTTATTTATTAAGCTGTCTTTGCTGAAATGCTGAGCACAAACAGCTAACGTTCCCTTTGGCCGTGGCTGTTCGCTGCCAGCAAACAAAAAAAGCTACCAACTGATTTCTGGAGGCATCGTCTTTTGGAAGAGAAATGGGTGCTTTTCTTTGCGTTCAAAAGTAAACAGACGAGCAGCTTTGGGAGAGATACTGATAAAACTGCACCTCAAATGATCTGTGGTTCTTCTTTTGTATTTCTGGAAGTGTAGATGCCACTAAGGCATAGTATGATCCACAGTTGTTTATGTCTGCTAGAATAGTTTCCGGTGTGGGATGGTCCAGCCCCGTAATTGGCTTTGGCTAGGTCTGTACTAATTGGACGGCACTACCTGACGTCAGGTTTTGCTCAGATCTCGCGAAGATCTCGGGACAAGCTGTTCAGAGAGGAAATCACTTTCAAG
Organism: Gymnothorax javanicus; assembly: GCA_029692085.1. Lineage (NCBI taxonomy): Eukaryota > Metazoa > Chordata > Actinopteri > Anguilliformes > Muraenidae > Gymnothorax > Gymnothorax javanicus. The sequence goes on from CM056194.1 coordinate 89,101,640, forward strand.
AAATCACGTTCTTGGATTACGGAAAAACCTCTGTATCTTATGTTTATGGACAACCAACATTATAACATTACTAATATGTATTAAAAGAAGGATCAGCATAATAGGTCCCCTTTAAATAAAAACAGCTTGCGGGCAGCCAAGCCGTAAAGGGAGAGCTTACTGAAGGCCCTTTGAACTACTCCATGGCCCGGATGAAAGGAAAGAGAACAACTGACATCACGTAAGAGAATAACTGACGCACAAGCACTGCGGCACTGGCGTTTGATTGGATAATGTGTTCTAAATGCACACTCACCCACTATATAGGGCACTGTGTAGTGAATGTTCTACATTGAAAACAATATCGAGAGTGAGTGGGCGAGCGGACAAGTGTGCATTCCGAACACAGCCTTAGATTCCCCTAGTAAAAATGTCTGCCCCTGGTATTGACGCCGATTTGAAGACTTTCCTGTTTAAAAATGCGTCGCACTGGATCATTAACGAATCAAAATTTATAAAACTATGCGTTTTAGACACTTCAAGAACTCCACTTTCCGCTGAAATATACTTTGCGAGGTGCTGTCTCCTCCTGTAATAGACTAGAAGGGTCATGGTTTGTCTCAAGAATAAAGAAATTTGTTTTATGTATGTACAGGACTTGACGTAGGCTTGACATTTTACTGGCGTAAATAGGTTCATTGAAATTACGTTAGCATAGTACATTCACTTTTCAATGCCATAATATTTAATAATTACGTACTTAAATAGTTAAATAATTAAATTTTTATAGGTTATAAGGGTTATGGTCAGGGGTGAAAGTAAGCCGGAATGCAGCGGTAAGCCGTATCGGGAAGAGATATACAGTCCTCTACAGCCGGTACGCAGGGGTACGCCTCGGAAGAGCAATTTTCACCCCTGCACACAATGGGAGCCCTTTCAATTTTCAAGCGAATTTCGCCGAAATAAATGTAAATTTGATTAATACATGAAAATCATTAACAGAATGGGCCGCCCGCGACGTGTTGAAGTAAATTTTAGTGCGCTGGACAAACGTTATCATTTGTAGTAGGCTACTCGCTTACCGTAATATGTTGCAACTTGTAGGCAGTCTATATTCTGCATTGTAACGTTAATCCAATGGTAGTGACTCGAGTGCTGTGGATTTTTGCAGACAGCAGTGAGCAGTCGTTTTTGCAAAAAAACAAAAGAAAAATCCCCAAGTTATAAATTGTGAGGTTTCACGATTAACAATCTAAATCATGAATGACTCTCTGTCATGTGAGCCAGTAGTCCACCCCTCACTTCCGCAAACAAAGACATGCCGAAAGTGGGAACACTCAATGCGTTCTTTTGATTGGATGCTGGTTGCTTAGGTGATGCAAGGCTGGGTGCTGGGGGTCGCGTGCATCCTTTTGACATGGAACGGTAAAACACAACTTGTTCAAAATGCAAACAAAAATTGATTATATGTTTAAAAGAAAGAGAGACGGTAAAACGGTGGCAGTTGAGGAACAGATGGAGGAAGATGCAGAAGAACAACATGGAGCAGGTAGGCTATGCAGACAGACCAGAGATGGGCCATGAAGTCTATCCTTCTGTCGAAAATGGCTGACAATGTTAACATATCAGAACACAACAGTACACAGTAGGCTGTTATTATGATGAATTTTTTATTGTGTAAATTTACTGTAGGCTGTAAGCTAGCTTCTATGCAGCTCACAGAACACTGCAGCAGCATGAGATAGCCTACATTTTTATTGTTACACTGAATTAAGTAGGCTAGAAGTCTAATTTTAGCAGGCTAACTTTTATGGAATTTCTTCTTATTAACAACAATACATCATGCACTCAAGGACGTGAACAGAATTTAAGAATCCCAAAGTAAGAAAAGAGCAGTCTGTAATATCTTTAATATGATGCGAGTGCGCAAAGCGCGCAAGCAAAAAAATTTTTTTGAGTAGCACAGTTCCTGCAAGAATCTAATCTTACTTTCACCCCTGGTTATGGTTATCCCTAAGTATAGAGAAATTTATTTTATTTATGTCCGGGACTTTACAGTCGAGATGTTTTACTGGCGTAAATAGGTTCATTGATATTACGTTAGCATGTAGCATCTAGTCACTTTCAGTCCAAAATGGCGGAGGCGGAGCTTTGCGGCTGCGCGCTGGTGTTGCAATGGAACGTTCTATTAGCTTTCACTTCTTGGCAGTGTATATTCTTTGCGTCACATGTTTCTCATCACAAAATCCATCTCGAAACTAAAGACAAAAACTGCGGCAGCTACAATTGGTGTCTGCATAAACTTCTATCTCCTCCTAGACGATGCGATCAATTGCACAAAATTTGGTAGACAGCATCTTCAGACATAGATGTAAAATCCCAGAGTATGGAATTTTGTTAAGTAAAAGGATGTAGCCACAGTAAGCCAATGAATTTTTGATATCCTCTATGGATATAATTAGCTGTAAATCCTGAGTGCAAAGACCAATCCTCACCAAATTTGAGATCTGTCATCTACACGCCAGGCCCCAAGTACCCCTGACTGCAGGCCGCGGACTGGAGCAGGGTCGGACAAAGAGGCGGGGACAGACATCCAATAGGCGTGGTCTATGACAATGACAAGAACAGCACTATCTGCTGGATGACTGCAAGAAGTTCAAATACTCATCTGTACTCTATGGAAATTGAAAATGTATTTAAGTTAATGCGTAAATATGTTAATCTATGTATACATCTTTAATTGTATTTTAACTTTATAAATATTTTAACAAATCGCCCTGAAGGGGTTTTCCGCAAGAATGACCAACTCGCTGTACATTATCCCTCTGGCAGAGAACGGAACACAAAGTGCTTCACGATGACAACTATGATACCAAGGTAGCGCAGGAGTTGATAGGAGACGTAAGAGAGAGAGCAGGACACGAAAGGAGTGCAGGAGTTGGTAGGAAACGTAAGAGAGAGCGGGACACGAAAGGAGCGCAGGAGTTCGTAGGAGACGTGAGAGAGTGGGACACGAAAGGAGCGCAGAGTTGATAGGAGACATGAGAGAGAGCGGGACACGAGAGGAGCGCAGGAGTTGATAGGAGACATAAGAGAGAGCGGGACACAAAAGGAGCGCAGAGTTGATAGGAGACATGAGAGAGAGCGGGACACGAGAGGAGCGCAGGAGTTGATAGGAGACGTAAGAGAGAGCGGGACACGAAAGGAGGGCAGGAGTTGATAGGAGACATAAGAGAGAGCGGGACACGAAAGGAGCGCAGGAGTTGATAAGAGACATAGGAGAGAGTGGGACACGAAAGGAGCGCAGGAGTTGATAGGAGACATAAGAGAGAGCGGGACACGAAAGGAGCGCAGAGTTGATAGGAGACATGAGAGAGAGCGGGACACGAGAGGAGCGCAGGAGTTGATAGGAGCCATAGGAGAGAGCGGGACACGAAAGGAGGGCAGGAGTTGATAGGAGACATAAGAGAGAGCGGGACACAAAAGGAGCGCAGGAGTTGATAGGAGACATAGGAGAGAGCGGGACACGAAAGGAGCGCAGGAGTTGATAGGAGACATAAGAGAGAGCGGGACACAAAGGAGCGCAGGAGTTGATAGGAGACATAAGAGAGAATGGGACACGAAAGGAGTGCAGGAGTTGGTAGGAGACATGAGAGAGTGGGACACGAAAGGAGCGCAGGAGTTGATAGGAGACATAAGGGAGAGGGGGACACGAAAGGAGCGCTGGAGTTGATAGGAGCCATAGGAGAGAGCGGGACATGAAAGGAGCGCAGGAGTTGATAGGAGACATAGGAGAGAGTGGGACACGAAAGGAGTGCAGGAGTTGATAGGAGACATAGGAGAGAGCGGGACACGAAAGGAGCGCAGGAGTTGATAGGAGACATAAGGGAGAGGGGGACACGAAAGGAGCGCTGGAGTTGATAGGACCATAAGAGAGGGACACGAAAGGAGCGGATAGGAGACATAAGAGAGTTGGGACACGAAAGGAGCGGGAGTTGATAGGAGCCATAGGAGAGAGCACACGAAAGGAGGGCAGGAGTTGATAGGAGACATAAGAGAGAGGGACACAAAAGGAGCGCAGGAGTTGATAGGAGACATAGGAGAGAGCGGGACACGAAAGGAGGGCAGGAGTTGATAGGAGACATAAGAGAGAGCGGGACACAAAAGGAGCGCAGGAGTTGATAGGAGACATAGGACAGAGCGGGACACGAAAGGAGCGCAGGAGTTGATAGGAGACATAAGAGAGAATGGGACACGAAAGGAGTGCAGGAGTTGGTAGGAGACATGAGAGAGTGGGACACGAAAGGAGTGCAGGAGTTGATAGGAGACATAGGAGAGAGCGGGACACGAAAGGAGCGCAGGAGTTGATAGGAGACATAAGGGAGAGGGGGACACGAAAGGAGCGCTGGAGTTGATAGGAGCCATAGGAGAGAGCGGGACATGAAAGGAGCGCAGGAGTTCATAGGAGCCATAGGAGAGAGCGGGACACGAAAGGAGCGCAGGAGTTGATAGGAGACACAAGGGAGAGGGGGACACGAAAGGAGCGCTGGAGTTGATAGGAGCCATAAGAGAGAGCGGGACACGAAAGGAGCGCAGGAGTTGATAGGAGACATAAGGGAGAGGGGGACACGAAAGGAGCGCTGGAGTTGATAGGAGCCATAGGAGAGACCGGGACATGAAAGGAGCGCAGGAGTTCATAGGAGACATAAGGGAGAGCAGAACACGAAAGGAGCGCAGGAGTCGATGGGAGACGTAAGAGAGAGCGGAAACAAAAGGAGCACAGGAGTTCATAGGAGACATAAGGGAGAGCAGAACATGAAAGGAGCGCAGGGGTCGATAGGAGACGTAAGAGAGAAACTAATTTTCCACAACACCATCATAGGACCTCCCCGGCCTCAATAGCAGCAACAGTGCTGCTTTTAGCTGTTTTTATATTTTTACATTCTTCATAACTCCATAATTAAGACCCTCTCCTCCTAGACTATATTTAATCTCGAAGAATTTTTTTTTGGTAAGATTTTATTAATCACCCAGCAGCCACTTAGATTACATCCAACGAGTTACTGCATACATCAACCAACGTGAATGGATCTTCACACATGGATCTCAATTACAATTTCCCAAGAGTCTACCCGAGTATGCGCGTGCATAATTTAAAGCGCCCACCCAATCAGTGTAAAACGTCATTTATTTCTCCCGTTAGGCCGCAGTCCTATTGGTGAGCATCGTGGTCTGTGGTGGCGGCTCCCCCTGGTGCTGCAGAGGGCAGATATCCCACAAACTCAAGTCTTTGATGAGAAATATACATTACGCGATCAGCCAATGATAGCACATACGCGGCCTCCAACCAAACGTGTTCAACAGTCTTTCATTCATTCTCGGTGATCGGTTTTTGTGATCGGCAATGGAAGGCATTGATCGGCATACGCTGATCACATACTTTTTCACGGAAATCGGCCGATAATTATCAACGGCCGATCGATCGGAGCACCACTAAATGGAACAACATAGACAACATCAGCCAATCAAATTTCAGTTGCCCTTAGATTCACTTTAGCTGTCACCTGTCATCATCAAACTTTATATTCTTCTTAAAAATGTGGAAGGGAGCCTGTTTTATTAAAGCTCCTTTAATTGGCCTTATGGCAGTGCCAAAGAGAGATGCAGTATTATGGAATCAAATTAGTGCCAAAAGTTTTGTGCGTGTGCAAAAAAGTTTTGAACTCGTAGAAATATTTTGTGTGCGTAAAAAAGTTTGAGCTTGTGAAATAGTTTTCTGCGTGTGTAAAAAAGCTTTGAGTTTGTAAAATGGTTTTGTGCATGTGCAAAAAAGTTTTGAGCTTGTAAAATAGTTTTGTGTGTGGGCAAAAAAGTTTTGAGCTTGTAATAGTTTTGTGCGTGTGAAAATTTCCCACCTGCTGTGAGACAGTGAAGTTGCGGATACGCTCAAATTTCCTAACTTCGCGTGCCACACTTTTTTTTTACAAGCACAAATGAGATTTACAAACCTCAAGTTACAAACTTATGGCCCTATTTTGACAACTGTAGGGTTGACTAGCCAATCAGCACGTTGCCCACTGAATTGCCAATCAGAATGTTACTCACCGTCACGGTAAGTCAAACTGTCCAATCAGTGGCCAAACGGTTCTGACAGTATTTCCTCCCCTTGTCTATGGCCAAATCCATAGTTCATTGATTTCTGTTTTTATTCTACTGTAATGTCATAATCATATCTTCTCGATAGCAATAGCCAGATGTGGAAACAGTGATATGTCTTGGGCAGTTGATGTGCGCGCTTTTCACCAACACGGTTTGTTTGACTCACGTTACATTAATTAGCTGGTCAGCAAGCTAGCTAGCTACTCGCCTGCTAGATGCAAGACGGCCTGTGGAGGCCAAATGGTTGCAGATAGAGATTAAGTTTGTATTATCGACATATAGGAAGTCATATATGACTCGTAATTTGGCTATGTTAAAGTTGACCTCAGATGACCTTGAAAGGTCAAACTTGAGCTCAAGCAAAATGTTACAATTTTCGAAGGCTTCTAGGCTGGAGAATATTGAAGATTGGGTACATATGTGTTTTGAACACTTGAGGAAGTCATATATGAACTTTCATTTGGTGGCCTTGTATTCGACCTTCGGTGACCTTCGAAGGTCAAACCTCACATAGTGAAATTTCAATGACTTCTATCACCAAAACAATTACAGATAGAGCTTAGGTTTGTATTGTGGGCATATAGGAAGTCATGTATGAAGTTTCATTCAGTGACCTTGAACTTGACCTTCAGTGACCTTCAATGGCCAAACTTTACAGTGAAATTTTAATGACTTATATCAGTAAAATCGTTTCAGATTGAGTGTAGATTTGCATTGGAGATGTATTGGAAGTCATATATGAACATTAATTTGGTGACCTTCTAATTGACCTTCGAAGGTCAAACTTGGCCAAATGAAAATTCAATGACTTCTATCACTTAAAAGGTCACATATAGAGCCTAAGTTTGTAACACAGACTTCAAGGAAGTCACTCATGAACTTTCATTTGGTGACATTCAACTTAATTGTTGGTGACCTTTGATGGTCAAACTTGACATAATTCAATTACAATGACTTGTATTGCCAAAACGGTCACAGATGGAGCCTAGGTTTGTATTAAAGACATATAGGAAGTCACATTTGAACTTTCATTTGGTGACATTCAGCTTTACTGTTGATGACCTTTGAAGGGCACACTTGACATAATACAGTTACAATGACTTGTCTTGCCAAAACAGTCACAGATGGAGCTTAGATTTGTGTTACAGACCTATAGGAAGTCATATTTGAACTTTCATTTTGTGACGTTGGCATTGACCTTCGAAGGTCAAATGTGACCTAGTGAAAATTCAATGAGTTGTATTGCTAAAATGGTCAAAGATGGAGCCTAGGTTTTTGTTACAGACCTATAGGAAGTCATATTTTAACTTTCATTTGGTGACGTTGGTATTGATCTTCGAAGCTCAAATGTGTCCTAGTGAAAATTCAATGAGTTGTATTGCTAAAATGGTCACAGATTGAGCCTAGGTTTGTGTTACAGACATCTAGGAAGTCACATATGAACTTTCATTTGGTGACATTCAACTTCACTGTTTTGACTTTGAGGGTCAAACTTGACAGTGAAATTACAATGACTTTGTATCACCAAAATGATCACTGATGGAGCCATGGTTTGTATAAAGACATATGCAACCCCAATTCTGAAATAGTTGGGACAAAGTGTAAATTGTGAATAAAATCAAAAAGCGATGACTTTCAAATCACACCAGCCAGTATTTTATTCACAATAGAAAAGAGACAACATAGCAGATGTTGAAAGTGAGAAATTTTACAATTTTATCTACAAATTGAGCTCATTTCAAATTTTATGGCTGCTACTGGTCTCAAAAAAGTTGAGACAGGGGGCTGTTTACCATGGTGTAGCATCCCCTCTTCTTTTTAACACAGCATGGAGGCGCCGGGGCATTGAGGAGACAAGTTCCTTGAGTTTAGCCATTGGAATTTGATCTCACTCTTGTTTAATACAGGCTTCCAGCTGCTGGAGAGTTTTGGGTCTCCTTTGATGGACTTTTCGTTTAATTATGCACCAAACATTCTCAATTGGTGAAAGATCAGGACAGCAGGCAGGACACGGCACATGGACTCTTTTACTACAAAGCCATGCTGTTGTAATAGCTGCAGTATGTGGTTTTGCATTGTCCTGCTGAAATACACAAGGCCTTCCCTGGAATATATGTCATCTGGAGGGGAGCATATGTTGCTCTAAAACCTTGATATACCTTTCAGCATTCATGATGCTTTTTAAAACATGCAAGTGTCCCACACCATATGCACTAATGCATCCCCATACCATCAGAGATGCTGGCTTTTGAACTGAACGCTGATAACAGGAGGGGTGGTCTTTCTCCTCTTTAACCTGGAGGACACGACGCCCATGATTTCCAAAAAGAATGTCAAATTTGGACTTGTGTGACCACAGGACACTTTGCCACTTTGCTACAGTCCATTTTAAATGAGCCTTGACCCACAGAACACGGCGGCGCTTCTGGATCATGCTCAACAAAGGCTTCCTTTTTGCATGATAGAGTTTTTGGTGGCATCTGTGGATGGCAAGGCGGACTGTGTTTACAGACAGTGGTTTCTTGAAGTGTTCCTGGGCCCATTTAGTAATGTCAATGACAGAATCATGCTGGTGAGTGATGCAGTGGTGTCTGAGGGCCCGGAGATCACAGGCATCCAGTAAATTTCTTCAGCTTTGTCCCTTACGCGGAGAGATTTTTCCAGTTTCTCTGAATCTTTTGATGATGTCATGTACTGTCGATGATGAGACCCTCAAAGCCTGTGCAATTTGACGTTGAGGAACATTGGCTCTCATTCATGAAACGTTAGTAAATTTGTGCGTAAATTTGCACATAAAAGCCTACGCTACTGAAAACCTACTCCGGATTCATGAACACCGCGGGAAACTCAGATCTGATTGTAAACATGTGTGTATGATCATGAATGCCAATCCATCGTAAAATGACAGCGCACTCCCGGTAATTAGCTGTTAGCATAAATCCCCGCCCATGAATTGCCAATGACCACCATATAAGGTGGTCTAGATGCATCCAGTCGGCCTGTCAGTCATGGCGCAAACAAAGAAAAGAGAGAGAAAAGAAAAAGAATTATTCGAAGCGGAGATAGAAATAATTTTGGGTGAAGTGGAGTTAAGAAAAAACATTTTATTTTCATCAGTTAGCAGTGGTGTGACAGGGACAGGCAAAGCGAAGGCCTGGAGGGAGGTGACAGATGCCGTTAACGTTGTCTCTGTACTCCGAAGAACTATGTCCGAGGTGAAGCGTAAATGCTTTGACATGAAACTGGACGCAAAGAAACGTATAAGCGCACAAAAAAATACATCAGCCTCAGGAGGAGGAGGCTCACAGTAACAACTCGTCTCATGAATAATAAAAGGTCGCAAGTGACATTCCTGATGAAACCTGTTTTTCTGCACCACGAAGTTTCGCGCGTGGAGGTGGCACCATCTCTGGATCATTTCCAGTTCGCTTATTCAAAAAAACGTGGCACAAGTGATGTTATTTCCACTCTAATGCATCTTGCTCTGAAACATCTGGACAATCCTGCTGCATATGCCAGCTTGCTTTTTGTTGATTTTAGCTTGGCTTTTAATTCAATCCAGCCACATATCCTTTTGAAAAAATAGTGGAGCTGGATGTAAATCCGTTTTTAATTAAATGGTATCACTCCTTCCTCAACCAGGTCACAGCAGGTGAAATTCAACTCTGTCCTCTCCAGTAGAGCTGTAAGCAGCACAGGGGCTCCCCAGGGGTGCGTTAGTTCACCTTTTCTTTTTACATTTTATACGAATGACTGTGTCAGCTCTCAGCCTAATCAATATGTAGTAAAGTTCTCAGATGACACTTATCCTCAGTTTGCTTACAAACTACTCAGATAGCCACACAGCAGCTGTGGACAAGTTTGTAGACTAGTGTGACACTCATAAACTGCATATAAATACATGTAAAACGGTTGAGCTGCTGTTGGACCCCAGATCAGCAGGTGACAGGTTTCCTGCGGCCATACACGGCAACAAAATTAAACAGGTAACCTCTGTCAGGTATCTTGGTGTGCACAAAGATAGCGACCTTAGCTGGCACACACAGGTGGCTAGTGTTTGTGCCAGAATTCATCAGCGCCTCCACTTTCTCAGGCGACTCCGTTTGTTTGGTGTCTGTAGAAACATAATATTGATCTTCTATTGTGCAACCATTGAGTCCATTCTTAGATACACTATCACCTGCTGGTTTGGTAACCTCACAGTCAAATCCAAATCTCAAATACATATCCTGGTGAAGATAGCAAGTAAGATCGTGGGTACCCCTGCCCCACTCTCTCCACAAGACCTGTTTGAGTAGTCCACCATCAGACAGGCAAAAAACACCCTATCTGACCATTCACATGTATTGAACTCAGGGAGGAGGTACAGGGTTCCTCTGTGCAAGCATAACCGCCTCAAACACTCGTTTATCCCCCTGTCTATTAAGCTTATTAACGAGCAGTTAGCGAAGGGTGAGAGTGAACTAGTGATGGGATCGGCAGTTCTTTTGACAGTACTGAATCACTAGAATCCGTTAATTAAAGAGATTTGTTCAAAAAATTTGTTCACGGGATCGTTCAGTGCTTAGCAGGAGTCCGGACTGCATAGTGCACAGTTCTCCAACTCCCTGAACTGGTAAACAGCCAAACGATCTGTCATTCAGTTCATGATTCAGCCATGAGGTTCACATTCACTCTGTAACACGTTCACTGCACGTACTAAGGGACGGTGCATTCACGGACCACAGTCATTGGCGGGAGACGGAGTGCTACTTTGAGTGGTATACATGCATTAAACTTACTGCACCGTGAACGGAGTCCTCAGCTCTGTGCTTAGTACATTCACTTAACATGCTACACGGGTGTTAACAAGTTGACACGGCCCTAATTTTAGCAGTAGGCTACGGTTGTGAACGTGAATCACGTTCTCAGCGACAGTTCTCCGTGTGCGAGTGAGTGACACAGAGCGCAACTGTCGGCAGTTCGTTCTTTGAACGAGAATCACTCCCCTGCCCTGACAGAGTCCCCTCTCTGTGTACAGTTCGTTCAATGAACGAGAATCACTCCCCCCTGCCCTGAGAGACTCCCCTATCTGTGTGCAGTACGTTCGTGAGTGACACAACACTACTCCCAGCATTACGTTCACTGACCGAATCAGCGCTGACTGGTGGTGCGTTCACTGTGTGTAGTACATTCAGTGGTTGAACGGATCCCTCGCAATGAGAGGATCAGTCTCCACCACCCATTTTCCTCGCGAGTGATTCATTGTTTGCTTGGACAGAATAGTTCCTGCCGGCCTGGTGGCCTCGCTGCTGAGCTCAACTGAACTGAGAAATGAACGAATCAATCCAAGAAAGTGATTTAGTTCAGTCAGTTCTCTTAAACAATTCGTTCCTTCGAACGAATTGTTCATGAACGACACAACACTAGAATGAACAAAGGAGGCCCCTAAGGCCAAGGTAACTGACTTTTGTTACTGTCTGATTAGGCATATTGCACTTTCGGTACATTGCGGTGACCTTTTATATGTTTATTTATCTATTTTATTTTTTTCCCGTGATCTATTTGTTACTGTATGTTTTTTTAATACGGTTTTATGTTTCTTGTGGTTTTCCATTTATTGTACGCTGCGCAGCATTACCCTTTGTCCAAGACAAATTTCTCCCATGGGAGACTAATAAAGTAAACCTTGAACTTGACTTTGACCTTGAAAACCTTCAATAAGAAAGGGGCTAATTGTTCCACATATGCTCTGCAAAACTCAGATGTCAATCCATCCACCCCAGGGGATCTGTTCTGTTTCAGGCTGTTAATGGAGTCGATCACCTCTTGTAGCGTCAATGGATCATCAACAGAACTCTTGATCTATTCTGTTAATGGGATAAAGCTGCTGTGGAAATTAGAACAATATGTAGAAATATGTTTAGGGTCATCTTATATATCATTGCCAATTCTAAGTTGTTGGATAGAGTAAATTTTCGAATGACATTTTTCCTATCTCAAAAGATGCAGAATTTTGCTCCCCTTCTTCACTTCATTTTTTTCGCGATCTCTTTATTTCATCTTTTACAGCTTCATGTTTTAAGACTGTATTATATAATTTCCAGTGTGTAGTATGGCTACAACAAGAGGAGGGAAATAAAGAAATTTGAATATGAATAGCTTTATGATCTGCTAATGGAGTGGTAAAAATGTTTTTGTTATGCTCGCTTTAAGATTTTTAGAAACCAGCCAAAAATCAATTCTAGACTAAACAGCTCTTGTGCTGTAAGACCATGAGTATTCTATGTTGTTTGGAATTTTCTCTCTCAGATATCAAATTAAATCTTTGCATAAAAAGCTTTAAAGCAATTCTTACCTTTCTGGCATTTTTACACTTTTCTTTTGTAATCTTAAAATGCTCCTAATAAGCGTATGGCACACTAAAATGTAAAAGAAATCCACCAGCTGTTGAAACTCAATATTCAATTCTCATATTTCTGATAAAAGTCTAACCAATCATTTTCTTCAGTCCGAATAAAATGATTTGCCGAGCTTCCTGTCTGTCATCCGTCACCGCGTCCCTTCCAGTTGCCTACCGCTGTCACCGCTTGCGAGTTGTGCGCCTCTCTGGCAGAGCCGTAGAGACAAAACAGGTACTCAAATTTAGCCTGCAAATAAAACAGCTGCAACTGCTCCTAATTTAATGACTAACGTTACGGGACAATTGTGGTGAGGTAATACGTTATGACAGCAGTTTATGTATGAATTCTGCTGAAAAACGACGCATCTGACTGTAAACAAATGGGCGCTGAAATGCTATAATTACTATAATAACGTTAATGGTAGTTCGTCAGATGTTACGAGGGAATTTTATTTTATACCACATATAGAATTGAATATTTGTGACTTAGCGTTCAGGAACCACACACAAGAGATGGAAATCCAAAAAACGTATGCCTTTAATGAGGTCCGAGTCAAAGCCAAAAAACACAAGAATTGCCAAGCCACAAAACGAAATCCAAAAACAGTGTCGACTAGACAGGCAGGGGTCAGAACCAGGAAGACAGATGAGCAAAGGTACATAAACGGTAGGCAAAAAGTCGTAGTCGATGAACAAAGCCAAGGGTCATACACAGGGCATCCAAACACAGAAATCGTGGTCATACAAAAATGGGTCAAAATCCAAAAAGACAAAACAATACAAGAAGGGCAATGGCAAGAATCGTAGTCGGACAAACCAGTAGAAGAAAAACAATACTCAATGGCATACATGGCGCTCTGCACAAAGAAATATTGATCAACGTTCTGACAAAGTCAGCACTGCAGTGAGGACTATTACCCCTGGATTCCACCGAACGCGTGTTTGCAGCGTGACCTGAGCGACGCTATTTTGCTGCGTCTTGTTCGCGACTTCTTGTTCCACTGAACGCGGAACGTCAGCGCAGCGTCCTGCCAGCTGATACAATCGACCTGCTCAGATTTCGCATATTTCGTCATTTTTACCGGCATATTTGTGCAACGACCTTAAATGCTTTCTGTTATTTTTACTGCTTTAATTGCATTTAATGTCATTTCCGTCTTTGTTGTGCTGTAGAACTTACTACAGTCCAGCCGTGAACGCCATAGATTAAAAAAAAAAAAAAACAAAAAAAACACTGCGCCCGTGTTTTAGTTAAAATCACAACTTTGAAAAGTAAGTTATAAACGAATTTTATATCAAAGATTTGTGGCTGGTTTCTTTTAGTTAAAAGCGTATTCCCCTTGATAGTAACTTCCTGCCTGGAACGATCTGGTGTGCGTTTCCCATTAGCACAAATACTAACGTAGTTGGATCCAATAAATGTATATGGTCGAACTATGGGTAACGATCCCTGCTATATTCAGATCAGCGACTGCGGCTCGCCAGCGGCAGAAATAGACTTCGGCGGCGTATTTTTAGCGGAGCAGCGCGGAGAGCCGCTTCTGGGGCGCTGCCAAGACGCGCCGTGCAGCGCCTGGTGGAATCACAACCATTGTCTAGAATGGCCGCGGATCAACTCCGGCAACAGCGTCGCGGCAGTAACGCGTCCAAGACGCTCCCGGTGGAATCAAGCCTTTAAACGGGAGGGAAGTCACATGCTACGCAGGGAACAGGTGAGCTGGATCAGACTAATTACAATGGGAGAATCACATGAGGGAAACCCTAACCACGAAAATTGGCGAAAGCCAAGACACGGACGGGAATCACACAGACAGCCTATGACATTTAAACAGCTCCGGTCAAGGAGTTCTAAGTGCACAGATAACGAGTGCAGGAAAGTAATTAAGCGTCGCGAGAGATTTCGCAGAAAACGCAGGGGGGAGACAGGTACAGCTGAGCAAGAGGCGGAGACTAGAACAGGGCGATTGCTGAGAGGGAATTAGTATTAATTAGTAGCGGTGCAACTTTACAGATTTAACTAGACTGCTCGTTAGTAAGTTAGTAATCTATATACATGGATTAGTTGTGTTACTAGACTATGATACAAAATACAAATGTTAGTTTTGTTAGTAATCAGAACAGTAAGGCGAAGGAAGAAAACGAGAATCGAAGGAATACGTTAAACACCAGAATACATTTAAATCACCCGAAGTAAGTGAGCACACAGACCGGGAAGACGGACTGAACCAACTAGATCACAAGACAGGGGAGACAAGTGCAATGGAAATGAGAAATGGAATGAACTAAAAACCTGAGGATTACAATAACCAAAAAGAAAAAATAAAAGACAAAATCATGAACACAGATCCTGAACATAAACATGAACATGAACATGACAAAAAACCGTAACCATGACAATATTATGTAATACTGTTGGTTAGTTTTCACTAACCGGCGCCTCTGAATCTGACTCAATTGCCCCTTTTCAAGATGCTTTCACACCGGACGCGAAACGAATTTTTCGAACGACAGATTACATTCAAAGTCAATGCAAAGACGCGAATACGCTGCGAGATTTGGCGTCTTTGCATTGACTTTGAATGTAATCTGTCGTCTGGCGAAAATTGCTTTGGCGTCCGTGTGAAAGAGCTTCATTCAAGCGCTGCTCACTTTTTTCACCGCACGCGTCAGGGGAGGAGGGGAGCCTCAGAGGTCAGGCAGGGGCAAGAGGGTGGGACTTTGGAGGGAGGTGGAGTTGCTCGTGTTCAAATTTTTACTAAGTGTTGTGCCACTTGCCAGAAAGGAAAGAATTGCTTTAAGTGAGCACTTAAAGTTAGTATTTTGTCTTAAAGGCCTTCTATCAACCATATTATCAAGAGCAATGTTAAAGTCACCACCAGTTAAAAGAAAGGCATCAGGAAACCTGTCCAACCGCAACAATATTTGTTGTTGTATATTTTCGAGCTTCGAGCAAGGTAACCTTTTTAAAATTGGGAGACAGAATAGCTACAGAAGAAAACAAACTGTCTTAAAGGAACTAAAGCGTCTAGAGGGCGAAATTTCACAAACAGGCTCTCTTTATGTAATTTTTCATCCAGAAAAAAAACATGGCAGTCATTTCCCATAATATCAAACCGTTTTGGAGTAATCAGTAACTTTCTACTTGCCCTGGGAACGCCCCTTTTTTATCTCTACAATCGATAATGCCGCCCTTTCTTAGCGTGACGTCATCTAAAGAACTCAGGACCAATTCGCTGCATAGCCAGTATGTACAACTGCATGTAAAAATATCATTTTGATCACTTCATTACATGTTTTTGTTGCCCCAGTGCTTAGTAACTTCAAATCTGATATGATTTACATAATGAGCGAAAGAAAAATTCGGTTAAGTTGCATTTGATGACAAAACTCCATCCTGAGCCTAGTACCGTCTGCGTAATGAATATAGAAAGAAGAAATGTGCTGTGAAAGGCAGGGGCTCCATGAGGAATTATTTTCCAGAGGATGTAAGTAGGCGATTTGTTGCTCGGGATACTTCAGATCTTAGCAAGCTTGCTAGCTGCCTTTATTTTTCCTGTTTTCCACAGTTGCTGCTTGTTAGTCACGTAGATTATTTTTATCACAAACCGTTAACCTTAGCAGATAACACTGAATATAGTGGGATCATGCGCAGTGTGCCGATCAGTTTTTAAGTTTCTATCGCATTAACTGTCTTTCAATTAGTTAGTGCTATTGTATTTCGTGGACAGCTCAAGGACACTATTGGCTGTTTTACAATGATGAGCCAGAACCACTCACAGATGCAGCGAATAATGTTGATTATCTCATAACGATGGCACTTGTCCAGGTCTGCAGACAGATCTTAGACAGTCAGCCAGCAGTAGGTTCTTGTATTCAGTGTGTTGCATGCGGGAGAAATGGAAACTGAACAACTTTGAGAAGGGAAAATTTGTTATGGGTTAGAGCAATGGTTCCCAAACCTGGCCCCAGAGAGAGTCAGATCTAGGTCTGGTATTTTAGCAAATCCAGCTGGGACATCCAGGCCAACCAAATCCGGCCAGGGAGCCCGGTCAGGGTCTGGCGCTTATGCCTGTCCAGCTGCTCAGGGGTGAAAACGACCATCCACCTCATCCAGACCAGTACTATTCTTCAGAAGTGATTCAAGACAAATTAAAATTCTCATTAAAAAAAAAAAAAAAAAAAAATTGAACCATGCATTATAACAATCTAAAGTACACTTAATATTAGGTAAATACTCAAAATAATTGAGAAAAGAAAGAGTCAAAAGAGTATCTAAGTCATAGCATTATCATTGAGCCTTTTTTATACCAATTATACAAAAGTCAGGAATCTCAGAGGATTTTAAAAGTGCATGCCGTAATTTTGGGAGGACACCAGTCAGTACAAATCGTAATAAATAATTTTAATAAAAAGTACAAGAAGAACATTTCTTTTTGCTGTTTATAATATTAGTTCCCAAATATACAATTTCATAAAGGGTGGAAAGATGAGACTCTCTTTGCAATAATTTATCAATAAAAAGAGAGATTAGCAAAGAAGTACAAAACCTGTGATTTGTTTGATTTCTCAAATTTTAATAGATATCAGAAGCGAAAAAGTATAAAACTGCAATTTGCAGACTTTTATAATACATAATTGGACTCCCAGAATATTTTGAAAGCTTGTAAGATCATCTGAATTAAAAAAAAATAATAATTTCTGAGGGTTTTCCTGCACTCGCCCCCAGTGGACAGGGCAAACCCTGTCCCACACCGACCCCCATTCGGGCGTTCTGCTCTTGGGCAGCCTCTTGTCCGGTGATCCACTAAAAAGGTTCAGTCAAAATTTTTTTTCCTCACTTGCGCCCATGGACAAATTACCTCAAAACAATGACAGTAACATGGGTCAATTTCTGCCTGCTTAATAAGCTCATCATGATCTATGTTGAGCTTGAAAATAGATGTCGAAGCGTATTTATTTACGGAGTTATGGCCCTTGATTGAACTTTTGAACATGGTGCATAGTGTCTGCAATGGGGATGAGCTTTCTCAGAAATTATCATAGTCAAATTATTGGAACTTTGTACATTGGGTTATCACCTAATTTTGCGCAAGGAGTTCAAAAATTGATGTCGTATCTTATTTATGCACAGAGTTATGGCCCTTGGTTGGAACTTTTGAATTAGTATATACTGTATACAGGGGTATTGCTTAGTTTTCTCAGAGCAGGCAAGCCAAGATGAAGAGGCACCAAAGACAATTGCGCCTGGGGTCTGTGGGCCGCGTAGGGTCTATAGGCGGAGTCTCTGTTGGGGGTTCAGTGTAGCAAAGACCTCCGAAGCCTCCAACTTCTTTGTGTTTGTAAAGCCAGAGAATAGCATGCAGAGATACAAATAACAACAACAAAAACACAATCACATTCAGATTTATACTGTACTCTTCTGAGTGGAAAAAATAGATTTAATGCATTTGATCAGTTACAAAATGTTCTTTGACGCTCTCATTATTTATGTTATTGTAACTACTGTTTGTTTGCAAATGACGTAGGTTTCATAAGATCTGAGACTGTTTTTACAGATTATAGTGTTGGAATGTAGTTTAGTTTTTTACAAAATGTCGTGGCTTATATATGTAGTAACTTGACTTTTTTTTTCAAATATACACTGAACAAAAATATAAAAGCACAAAGTATTTTTTTTTAATTATTTATCATTGTTTGGGAAATATTTCAACAAAACAATTATTATATTCTTGCCTGAAAGGTCTACTAAGTTAGAGAAAAAGAAAAAAAACGCTGTAGACATGTATTATTGCCTGTAATTCACGAATCCAGCATTTAACTTTCGTGATTGCATGTCATATTGGCAAAAAAAAAAAAAAAAAAGAAGGAAGAAACTAGACACTTTGAGACCGCTCCTTAAAACTCGCGAGCGATTGGCTAATCGGGTGCCACGTATGAGAAGTAAGTTACACCGGAGCTAGTGCGGAAAATGACTTGTTTCACTCTTCATTTTAACGGCCAATTTGTGAAAGAAAGACAAGTGATAGTAATCTTATTTTGGACGAATATTCTTATAGATACATTTTCTACATACCCAATGAAATGATTTGACACAAACTGTCCAGATTTTGTGAGTTTAACTTTTCCGCGAACAAAGCTCTGATCTCATCTGGGATTGCAAAACGAAAGTTAGCATTGGTCGTAAACGCGTGTACAATCGTTTTACGCGCTTGCATTGTATACTACACAAAATGAGTGCTAATTTTGGACTTCGAACATAGTAAGCGACTGAGAAACACGGCAACTTCATACTCGCATGGACCGGTCGCTTGTGTTTATGTTTGGGTTTCGCTTTCGGATATGTGCCCTACCGAAGTCCTAGTAGTCCCCAGTGACTAGGATCACGATATGGCCAGTGTTTCAGAAACAAACACAAATGTAAAATTTGAATGTCATCAACAACAACAACAACAACAACAACAACAACAACAACAACAATCAACGATACCAAGTTACTAACAAAGCAACGTAAACACAAGCTCACTTGTCAGCTCGTCTTCACAGCACTCTTACATAGACATTAACACCGAAGCCGTACAGCGGGGCTGGGCCGTGGGCTGCCCACGCCGGGCCCGGCGGGTAGCAGCTGAGCAAGTGGGGAGTAAGCACGAGAATGGATTTCAGAGATGCCAAGTCTCACACATTCGACGTAGGGCCTACGCATTTTTTAGGCTTATTCACCGTAGTCCGCAATTATTCAATGAAAGCTAATTAATGAGATTCTCACGCGGAATTAAAATCCTTGTGCATTGAAGTTTCAGTTTCACTTGCGTAAAGGTGGACCTCACCACAAGTAACATGGAAAGCGATTATGACTCCGGAATTCTCGTGCTTCTCTTTACTCAGGGAAAAGAAACAATGCATGTGTTTCATGATCGTTTAAATTGTTTTAATGAAACAAGACCATCCGAAACGTATTTATGCAATTCCATTGCTTTCAATCTCTCAGTAAAGACAAGCGTGAGAATTCCCGAGTCATAATCGATTTCCGTGACACTAATGGGGAAATCCACCGTAATGCACGTGAAACTGATTAACTTCATGCACAATGACTTCAATTCCGCGAGTGAATTTCTCCAGTGCGCGCTGATTGGAAAATTGCGAACTATGGCACAGGAAGGTGAATGCCACTAAGAGGCGAGAGACCACCGAATGCGTGAGACTTGGCATCTCTTTTTTGGGAAGTGATGTAAACTCATACCATCGTTTGGAGTCTTGTTTCAGCCTACCACTACACACCTATTTGGCATGTTGATGAATGTTATCTCAAAATCAACAAAATCAAGGATTGGTCAAGGCGAAATCAATTATCAGTATAGAACAAACCACTGGTTGATCAGCTGGGAACGTTTGCACCTTACTTTTCACACGTCACAGGTCATATGACTACGAGGTCTGTGTTCAACGACTTTTTTGAGGGGTGGGGCTTAGGACCGTACAAACCAGCCAAATTTTAGTTTTCAAATAATGATGAAAAGTTATAGAAAGCATTTACAAATGTGTGATGCATATTAATTTGCTACATATGATCCATTTCTTCGAAAAATAGCCAAAAAATTTTCTGAGTGAAACTTTAAACATGACTAACAATTTACTGTACACAATTCATGAGTTATCACAGCCTGAACCCACCAGGGGTCAGCGTGCAGAGTTCACAGCACTCAATAACAAGTGTGTCCACCATCCTGAGTGGACGAGATTGTCAATAGTGGCCTGTGGAATGTTGTCCCATTCCTCCTGCAGCGCAACTCAAAGCTGGCGCACGTTTTCTGGAACCGGAACACGTTGACTGACCCCCCGATCCAGAACATCCCAAAGGTGTTCAACTGGTGACATATCGGGTGAATATGCTGTCCAATTGAGAACAGGGACATCCTCCTCATCAAGAACCTCTGAGCAGATCCGGGCAGTGTGTGGCCAGGCATTATCGTGCTGGAATGTCCTGTGATGGAGTCGCACAAACGGTATTACTATGGGCCTCAGGATCTCGTCGTGGTACCGCTGCCCGTTCAAGTTACCCTCAACAAAATGCAGACGGGTACGCTGTCCATGGCATATGCCTGCCCACACCATTACACTTGCACCACCATGTACCACCCGACGCACGACATTGGCGTCAGCGTAACGCTCGACCACACATTACTATACACGCTGTCTGCCATCAGCACGGTACAGTTGGAATCGCGATTCATCGCTGAATAACACCGTCCTCCACCTTGCAAGTGTCCAGCGAAGGTGACTGTTGGCCCAGTCGAGTCTGTACCAGTGACGGACGGCGGTCAGGTTGAGACCTGGGTGTGGTTGGTGGGCTCGGAGATCTGCCTCCTTCAGGCGGTTTCGGACAGTCTGAGCTGATATCCTCCTGTTGTGCAGTCCGACGGTCTTGTCAGCTGTCGTGGTGGCTGGTCGGAGCCAATCACGGAGGTGCTGGAGTCGCATGTGCCGATCCTGTGCGGGCGTGGTCACACGTGGTCATCAGGCATGTGGACGATTCACAGTGCTGCAAGTCTCTCTGAATAGACTTCTCAACTGGCTGATGGTGGAATGATGCACATTCAAGTGTGTTGACAACTCTGTCACAGATATCCCAGAGTTCAGCTTGCTAATGGCACGCTCCCTCATGACTTGTGACATCTGTGGCATTGTGGCTTGTGACAAGAGTGCACATTTTGGGGTAGCCTTTTATTTACCCTGGTGCAAGGAATGCCTGTGTATTGGTCATGCTGACTGACGAACTCAATGTTATGCTCTATGCAGCTCAGGGGCGGAATGACTCGATGAGTGAGTAATCTCACAGGGAGTGGTCACTGAGAAGTGGGTAACTAGAATTCAGCAAAAACAAATCATTCAGTACACCAATAAACACAATGGCTCTCATTCATGAAACATTAGTAAATTTGTGCGTAGATTTGCACATAAAAGCCTACGCTACTAAAAACCTACTCCGGATTCATGAACACTGCGGGAAACTCAGATCTGATCGTAAAGACGTGCGTATGATCATGAATGCCAATCCATCGTAAAGTGACAGTGCGCTCCCGGTAATCAGCAATTAGCATAAATCCCTGCCCATTAATTGCCAATAACCACCATATAAGGAGGTGTAGATGCATCCAGACGACCTGCCAGTCATGGCGCAAACACAGAAAGAGAGAGAAAGAAAAAAGAATTATTCCGAAGCGGAGATAGAAATAATTTTGGGTGGAGTTAAGAAAAAAAAAAAAACATTTTATTTTCATCTGTTAGCAGTGGTGTGACAGGGACAGGCAAAGCGAAGGCCTGGAGGGAGGTGACAGATGCCGTTAATGTTGTCTCTGTAGTCCAAAGAACCATGTCCGAGGTGAAGCGTAAATGGTTTGATATGAAACTGGAGGCAAAGAAACGCATAAGCGCACACAAAAAAATACATCAGCCACAGGAGGAGGAGGCTCACAGTCACAACTCGTTCCATGAATACAAAAAAAGGTCGCAAGTGACATTCCTGATAAAACCTGTTTTTCTGCACCACGAAGTACTACAGCGGCTGTATGTATGTATCGCTGGCATAATTGGGGAGACCTCTCTGTCAGGAATTATACCTGACGGAGACAGCGACATGCTTCTACTTTTATTTTTTTATTATCATCATTCAACATGTAGAAAGAACGTATAATCTATTGAGTCGATTCACATAGAAAATTCACAATCATGAACCTAATCTGGATCTTAAACCTGCCAATTGCCAGCTAATTTAACTAAATGTGTTATATTTTTAATCGTCTGTCATGTTTAGGCTATATCACGTGTTTCAAAGGCATCTGCGTATTGTGTACATAACAGAGCGCATTATGAATTAAAATTGTAATTTCCAATTGTGACAAGCATTATTTATGTGCATTCTTAAATTTACACAAGCACTACGCGTGGTCAGCAGCATGTGTAGATTTTGTTAGTAGCTACGAAAAGATCGGAGCTACTAAAATATTGATGAATGCGGAGATGCACGTAAATTTCCGTCTGCGAACAGTTTACACACAAATTCGTTCTGCTCACATTTCATGAATGAGACCCAATTTGTGGGCATATTTCATTATAAGTCAATTTAACTCAGCATTTTTGGTTCGTGCGTTTATATTTTTGATCAGTGTATTTAGTAAATTTTCTCTTTTGCTCAGAAAAACAAAAAATAACAAATAAAAAAATAACAGGTGCTCAGGTGAACAGTGGTCTACACAATACAGGATAAATGACAGTGACAGTTGGACATGTTAAACAAAACCAAAAACTAATACACAATGATAAAAATATATATGTATATATACACATACATACATACATACATATACACCCATACATAAAATTCAGAAGGCACAGATGGTCATTACATTTACAGTATTATGAACAGAATTACAGAGGAGAGACCTTGGCTAGTCAAACATAATTGGGCTGGGTTGAGCAGCGGCCTGGCCCCTATAAACGCGAATGTCGCTGAGTGAGTGAGTGAGTGAGTGAGTGCCTGAGTGATCAAGTTCAACGATTGGCTGGCCGGCGGGGAAGAAGTTCAGCAATTGGTCGGTCGACGGGGAAGAACTTCAACGATTGGTTTGCCAACGACTGGCTTCAGCGATTGGTCGGCCGGCGGGCAACAACTTCACGATTGGTTGTCCGACGATTGGCTGGCTGGCTGGCTGGCGGGGCGTTTGTCACTCGTATCGCCTGGGGGGGTACACTACGAAGCAAGTTCAACATAAACAGGCTATATTTGAGTGAGCCGGCTCAACAAACCCTGAACTCGCAATCAGAGATAATTGGTACCACAAAGGTGGTTGTAATCTTTGTTTGTTAATCTCGTTTTTGTGCTTTCAACACTGTACGCGCTCCCAACAATAGGGTGTTTCATTTGTTAAGCAATCCTATTTCCGTTCGTAAAATGACCGATCGCGTGCTGTATGTTTCTCCGAGGAAGCTATCCCTGATCCAGGATCAGCGTCACTGCGGGTTATCCCCCCCCCGGCATCAGGGGGCGCCACCAGTAGCTTAATGGGACACACATAGACAGGAAGAAAGAAAATCTCCTAGGAGGAGTAGGTCGTGATTGTGGACAGTTCTGAAGAATTTAAAAAACAGCAAAAAGCAGCTGCTGATAAGGCCAGAGAGGAATTCTGGCGGAATATTGCTGACCGGAAGTCCTCTGATGAAGGACTAGTGGAAATAACTTCATTTTCTCAGCCAAATCAAACAAAATGAAATTATAGAATGAACTTTATTATCTCTCAATTCTCATGATCTTGTTGTTAACTACAAGGCCTTTTCGAGAGCTTTCAATAGGTCATAAATATATTCAATAAATTGCATTTAATTTTTTTTGTCACATAGTTAACCATATTCAATCATCACCAATATCAAATAACACTTTATGTAAACACATGGCAACTCCTTCACTCAAACATATTCTTACGCAGTTTCACTTGAAACCGTGGATTCTTTGTCCTTAACATGTCCAAAGACGAAACATGGGGGGAAAAAAAGGAATCTTTGAAATTCGTTCTTACACCCTCACTATATAGGAACTGCCATGTGTTCACAAAAGTCACGTCACGTCCCCAGTTAGCACAACTGTAACAATAACTTTATTGTTTCATTCAATTCAGGAACATACAAACATACTTTAACTGCTATCTACATCTGCTGCTGCTGTCTCTCTCAAATTCACATTCAAAATCAATGACTGCTACTCTTACTCTAGCTCTTTGTCTATTCAAATTTATAAATTGCTTTTGATATGTTTCCCTAACTGAAGACCTCCCCCCCCACACCTCCACTCCCACTACCTCACACACGCTCACTCACACACTCTCCCACTCTCCCCACTGAGTTTGTAAATAATTTATCAGCTCCAGCTCATTACTAAACTTGCACTTCATATAATTGCGTGAGCTTTGCCTCATTTTGCATCCTTTTCTTGGGCCCACATTCTCATATAGCACTTGGTGGCCAGCCATATACTAGGTTGCACCTAGTCTTGTATTTCCAAGTATTGAGGCTACGGTGAGGTTGGAAAACTGGGGGTACGGAGTCCATATCTTTACAAATTGTCCTTTTGAAGAATGAAGCAGACAGGTCAAATATTCAAGAGTAAAGCACTCCTTAATTATCTTATACCAGTTCATGTTGGTGGGAGGTTTATCATTTATCCATGACATAAAGATATTCTTCCTTGCAGCATGTGCAAGGATATCATACAACCTCCTAGAACTGGTACCAGAATTTACATCTTGACATGGGTGACCCAGAAGAAAAGACAGAGGATTCATGTGCAAAACTTCACCAAATATCTTTCCCATATCTTTCAAAATATCCATCCAATATGCCTGTGTTTTGGGACATGACCAGGCACAGTGAGTGTATGTGCCTACTGAGACTTGACATTTTAGGCACAAAGGTGAGAGAATGGAATTCCTTTTATGCCTCTTGCTGGGAGAGATATGTAAGCGAAACTGAATTTTAAACTGTACAAGTCTAGCATGGTTAGACACTGATATTTTCTTTGTATGAATCCATATCACATCCCATTTATCGTCATCAATGTTTATACCAAGTTCAGTCTGCCATGTCTGAGTAACATCCTGCGTATTCAACAAACTCAAATGGCCCAAGACATTGTAAAAAAGAGTTAAGATCTTTTTAACCAGACCCTTAAGAAGCAATTACTCTACCTCTGATATTGTGGCATTGATATTAAAAGGTGTTTTTCTTGTTATGAAATCTCCAACCTGAAGATATCTAAAAAACTGATGTTTGGGGAGGTTATATTTTCCTTGGAGTTGTTCAAATGACAACAGGGATGCACCCTCATATAAATTATAACTTGACTGTTCTTAAATGATTCAAATTAAGTCTATCTAATCATTTTGTTTCAACTGCATAAAAATCTGAGTTTTTTGAAGCTGCATTTCATCCAGTGGGAAAAAAGAATAGAAATTAACCTTACAGTTATTTGTTGTCACGAGGCTCTCCATTAACCTTTAGGCTCACTGAAATAGAATTATTTTATTATACATGATTGAACAGAAATCCTGACAAAAATGACAGTCCTTCATATATCATCATACGTAGAAAAAAATGGATCTTGAGGGTTGGTATCAATTTTTGTACAACCCCAATTCCTAAAAAGTTGGGATGCTGTGCAAATTGTAAATAAAAACAGAATACAGTGATTTGCAAATCTTATAAACCCACATTTTATTCACAATAGAACATAGAGCACACATCAGATGTTGAGAGTGAGACATTTTACCATTTCATAAGAAATATTTGCTCATTTTGAATTAACGTGCAACATGCCGTAACATGCAGTGAGGATGAGTAGTGAGTTAAAGCTGCGGTTCTCGGATGTTTCATGAAAAACTGTTTTTTTTTTTTTTTTTTTTACAGGGTCCAGCAGACATTGCCATCTTGCTCTTTAAACAGGAATAGTTCAGAGACATTATATTTCCCCAGGAAGGTAAGATTTGAATTTTTTGTGTATTTTAATTGAGCTTTTCCTGTTTTCATGGAGCACAATTCTGCCCTGTCAAGCCAGACGGCAGTATCTGCAAATTTCTCAAAATTGGGAAAACCCACCATTGACCCTCTACAGCAGTGGTTCCCAAAGTCGGTCCTGGGGACCCACTGTGTATGCTGGTTTTTGTTCCAACCAGAATTACGATCCCAAAATTTTAACAAGCCATTTTTTTAATTAGTTGCTTTTTCAGATGAGAGGGACATTTTACCCCTTGAACCACATTATAACAGAAATGGCTAAGCATTCCATGATGTTTCAAAGTCCAACATTCATATTTTGTATTTTGATGTATTCCAACTAAGCATGGCAAGTGAAGGGAATGTTTTATGTGATCAAATGCAAGATTGTGATCAATCAAAAAGCTGCTGATTAGGTTTCTGATTGCAGGTGCCTTTCCTGAAACAAACAAGTAACATTTAACAGGTTTGACTCATTATTATATGCTTTGTCTTCAATTCTAAATTGCCTATTGATAGTTAGTTTAAGTGACCATGTGTCCTAAATTTTATAAATTAGAAGCCAATTCACAGTTTCATGTCATCAATTGCAGATTTCCACGTTTTTATGTCAGAAAAGTAATTTCCAATATAGCACACTATGAAATTTTTTTTTCATCATGGCCATTTTCGGCATGTTTTCTAAAAGGGTAAATAATCAGGATTAACAATAATAGAGCAATTAAAAACAATTAACAACTTGTTAGCATTCTGAGATTTGAGCTGTGGTTTGAGCAAAAACCAACCTACACAGTGGGTCCCCAGGACCGAGTTTGGGAACCACTGCTCTACAGCACCAGCTCCATCTATTTTTAGTAGAGATTAGCCTGATCAATGCACCTGTACAGAGTTATTGCATGTGCAAGTTAGCAGTATCTACAAAAGTAGGGCAGGAGATAAAACTTTAAGGCCAATTTTCTCAGTTTCACTATTTTGCAGATACTGCCATCTGGCTTGACAGGCAGAATTATCTTAAGCATTATATAATACACATTAATGTACTGCTGTCTGAACTCAAAAGAATAAGAAAAGAATACATGCCATTCTCAGAGCTGATCCCAGTTCATATCTCAGCACAGTGAGATGCCTTAAAGAGTGATGATGTGATGATGATGTGATGATGTCAGAGTGATGATGTCACTCTGACAGGCCTCCTTCAAGAATTAAATCAGCCAATACCAAGCCTTCATTGGACAGGTTATTTCATAAACTGGCGACATGCTTGTGCTCATATTCAGTTTTTAATATAAAGGCAGCAACCTTAAATATATTAACTGCTTCTATCATGTCACTCATTATTTTGTTCCTCTTTGGAATTTTAAACAGGATCATTTTGCCATGTATTTGGACATATATTCATTTATATTAAAAATTATGCACTTATAACTCAAACAGTAAAGATGAAAACAGCATCATTTGTGAATTTTGATGTTCCTGAGACATAAGCTGTGTTACAACTCAATGTAAAAACAACGCATAATGTGAAAAGATTTTTAGTCAATGCATAATGTAAAAACTTTTGATGCATAATGTGAAAAATCAATTCATAATGTTAAAAACAAGGCATAATGTTAAATTTTTTCCTAATGCATAATGTAAAACATTTTGACGCATAATGTAAAAACATTTTCTAACGCATAATGTAAGAACTTATCAATGCATGTTGGGATCACACGGAGGAAAACTTTCATATGCGAGGAAAAACAAAATGGAGCCCAGGATTTCCCATGACCACTGGCTGCCTGTAAGCCCCTCCTGCCAACAGGCCAGGCAGGTAAAAGCAGTGGCCAACCGGTTTATCGCTTGGCTTTTTGGACTCTTTGGCTCTCTCTTTTAGAACTGCACTCCCCCCTTGTTGAGGCTCCTGGACCCCTAGGGACCGCTAAGGTTGGGGTCCTCCTCCCCCACCTCTTGGCCTCTCCCTCCCGCGTGGCCCAGCACGGACCGGCCATGCTGAAGTATCAGCCACGCTACCAGTGCGAGGCATTACCCCAACAACGCATAATGTTAAACGCACTGAATATTTCCAGGGCGCCCTATCCCGCAGGTTAGAATGCACTAAAATTATGAAATGATGCAAAAACTCCTTTGAATTCATTATGTTTGGGGGTGGACAAGCATCTTATGTTCCCCAAAAAGAGATATTATATTCATAACTCTTATTACCGTCACGCAAATGTTCTTCTTGATCAATATGTGATATTGGATGCATGTTGCACTGAAAAGGGCGTGGGGTAAGGACAGCCTGTATTACAGTGACTCTGTTGTAAACACCTGAACTGCGTAAAGTGAACGGCTCAAACATAAAGCTTTAAAGTGTCTGTTGTGATGGATCCCTTTTTCAATCACAAAACAATGCTTCATTAAATAGTTTTTCTGATTATCTTGTAGAAAATGGTCCAGCACCTTCGGCTAAAGTCTACTGTGTTGAAATAACGAAGTGAAAAAAATTGTATTGGGGTAGGTTGTAAATCTCGAGGAAAAAAGCGAAACCTTTGAACCAATTGGGAAATTCTGGAATCTATCGATTAATTTGTGGAGAAAAATAGCACGAGGAATAAAGCGATCGATTTTAAGCTAAATGTGCTTGCATAAAATATATTATTCTTTATTGTCAATTTGTGGAAAATGCCGATAATCAACTTTTAAAATATTTCAAAAACACCCTGATTTTGCCGATCAGATTTCAGAAAAAATGCCCATCTCTCTGGTAAGTGTAATTTGCAGTGGTGGCAAAGTAGGGGATGGCAAAATGAACTTATCTTATTTACAACCTATGATTCAAGTCCCTGTGCTCCTATACTAGCGGCTCGGAGAAAATACTGAAATTTGGAGGGATTTCAACATATATTTTTGGCTCACCTTAGTGAGGCTATGTCATCACGATCTGCCCATCATCCATCTGTCCGTCCTTTTGTCCATCAATAATGGGGGCACGTTTCATTATCTTAGCACCTGGAACTTTGGACTTTGGTGTGTGGATATATCTAGGCAACCTTTACTTGCATACTAAAAATCATCGCCATTTCATCCACTTTCTGGCCACTGAGAGGCCAAAACTGAAAACACAAGAAGTCCAATTTCTCCTTAAATACTGGTCGAATAGTCACCAAATGTTTATGAGAGGCATATCTAAGGAACATATACATGACACAATACCCAAGTTTTTGATTTGACCTATTTTTAAGGTCACAGAGGTAAATCTTCAATAATTTTTTTTTTTTTTTACAATCGAGTCATCTTTTGTTATTACCTGACCTAGGACTTTCAAACCATGTAGAAAGGTATCATACATAAGGGGACCTCTACCTAAACACTCAATTTCAGTCCGATCGGACTTCCAATATGGCAGCCAGAGGGTGTGACCTAAAAATCACCAATGTCCAATTACTCCCTAACTGGGCGAGCGCAAGCAATGAAACTTCAGATAAAGATACATCTCTAATTGTAGAGGCCACACACCAAGTTTTGGCATGATCGGACATCCAATATGGCCACCAGGGAGCATGACCTGAAAATGACCAATGTCCTATTACTTACTTATGGTATAAGCCAGAGTCCTGAAACTTGATATCTAGGTACATATCTAACTTCAGAGGCTACACACCAAGGTTCAACATGATTGGACATCTAATATGGCTGCCAGGGGGCATGACCTGACAATCATCAATGTTCTATGACTTACTTTCTGTATAAGCTAGAGTGCTGAAACTTGATGTCTGGGTATCATTTGTAACTGTGTAGGCCACACAGGCTCAGCATGATTTTACATCCAGTATGGCTGCCAGGGGGCGTGACTTGAAAATAACCAGAGTTCTTTTACTTACTTCCTGTATAAGATAGATATCAAGAAGAGAAATTTCAGCACTCTTTCTATGTTTTCTATTACTTCTCTGGTTTTGACATTTGACAATGCCACCAGGCAGGGTATATTTGAATGGACTATTCTGCTGACTAAATACATATTTTGACTTTGTCAACCAGTGTATGAAGGCTTAATGTCATTGTTCATGTTGATTTAAATACTTAATGTACTTTCTGGCCACTTGGGCTCTCATCATTTATCAAATTACTGCACTGAGCTGAGCACAAGGTCCTTGGACCTTGCTGATTGGATAATTAACTGGTCATAGGTCTATTATTGTCCCTAGAAATGGTCGACTGAGTGCAAAAAAGTGCCAAGAACAATGTCAGGACCTGACTATCGTTCAGTGCTCTCCAAAGCGAGCAAAATTTTTGGCGATTTCATTGGTCGAAATTTGTCCTGGACGGAAGATTGAATTCTAACCTACGGGATAGGGCGCCTGTGGAATAGCCCAGCAGCCTGCCCATTAGTTGGGACGTGGGCTTGGAGACAGAGACAGAAGGAACGTGCGGGAGAGGTGGCTGCCGGTTCAAAAAACAGCCACATTTATTGTGCCAGCTTTGGTTTTGCAATTAATTAACGATAATAAAAATAACACAATTGATAAAGAAAGAAAAAAAAAAACTAATTTCAAAATGTTGCCAAAAGCATTAGTTATACATCAAAGAGCTCTACCTCACAGCAGGAGAGACACAGAGACTTAGAGGCATCCATCTCTATCAAAAGACTGAGTGAGAACTGAGCTGCCCCACCTAAGTAACCTATTGGCCCAAATTGGGCAATAGGACAAAACCAACAAAAAGGGAAACTCACAGCATAGAATGACTTCATACCAAACAAAAAGAATAAGATATATAGGCAACATAACATAAATACTTAGAATTCTTCAAACATGTTCACAATACAACCCCCAAAATAACTAAAGAGTACAGAAAGACAAAATAGGTATGGAATGAAGGAAACAAACACCCCTTTCCTTCTAAATGTCTCACTCTTCCCCCTAGTGGGAATGATGTAACAGGTCTGTCCCAACGCGGAGCGCGCTTCTGCACTGGGACGGCTGCAGGCAGACAGAATAGCAGGAAGTGTTGGGGTGAGGTGATATTTGTTACCGGCTTATGGGCAAACTCTATAAAATACAAATGCAAAATGGAGGATTGAGATAGCAGGTACCACACTATACATTACCATTTACTAAATCAAACAGAAAGAAACTCACATCGCGATGTAATAAAATTAAACTAAACCGCGACAGACCAAACAATCGGTCTGACGCATGTAAATGCCAAACCCGCGGCAAATTCCCGGTCATGAAATCACCAACATCATACAAACAGATCAACACTTGTGGCTCAAGCACAACACATTATTTATACTATATATTTTAATCAGGAAGTGAAACTGCGTAAGTGCGGGGATGCGTGTATGTGAGTGTACGTGTGAGAACGAAGGGCTCCCTTCCTATCTCCCTCTCCCGCAAACGAGGTAAAGCGGCAGAAAGGTTTATTAAGTTTTTGACAGTGAGGAGGGGGATTGTTCAGCTTCTCACAGCGCCCTAGAAATATTCAGTGCGTTTAACATTATGCGTTGGTAAGTTTTTACATTATGCGTTAGAAAATGTTTTTACTTTATGTGTCAAAATGTTTTACATTATGCGTTAGAAAAAATTTTTACATTATGCGTCATTTTTAAAATTATGAGCTGATTTTTCACATTATGCGTTAAAAGTTTTTACATTATGCGTTAAAAAAATTATTTTCACATTATGCATCATTTTTACATTATGAGTTGTAACAAGCTGTACTCTTAATGCTTTATACATTTGGCTCCAGACCTCAGTATTATTAATAACCTGTGATTTTACCCAAAGAGAGCTGCTCACAAGAGATTTCCCCACAGTTTGAAGGAACTTACATTTTTTGCCCCTCAGCCGGCGGCACGTCGGCCGGCCGAGGGGTATTGTCGTCCCCTGCAGCGTCCGTCTGTCCGGCCGTCCGTCTGTTTATCGACGACGTTCCCGCTCTAGCGCCTTCAAGTTTGCTTCTAGCTTTCTTATTTCTGGGTGGCTGGTACGTCTACGGATCCTCCACTTATCCATCGAATTCCGGCCATTTTCGACTCTTACTTTGGCCACCAGGGGGCTTATTGTGAAAAATGAAAAATTGCCATAACTTCCTTATTATTTCAGCTAGGATGCTCAAATTTTCACTGAAGGTACATGGGATCACCCTTTATTACATATCAGACGCGTTTTTCATTTCACCTATTTTCCTCCGTTTTCTGCGTAAATGCTGCCGATCTTTAAATTCAATGACTTTACCGCTCTAGCGCCTTCAGCTTTGCTTCTAGGTTTTCATTTTTGGATTGTTGGCATGCCTATGGATCCTTCACTTACCTATTGAATTCCGCCCATTTTCGGCTCTTACTTTGGCCACCAGGGGGCTTATTGTGCAAAATTAAAAATTGCCATAATTTCCTTATTATTTCAGCTAGTTCACTCAAATTTTTAGTGAAGGTACATGGGATCATCCTTCGTCACATTTAGATGCAATTTTCATTTCACCCATTCTTTACCGTTTTCTAGGTCGAATAGCATAAATGCTGCCAATCTTTAAATTCAATGACGTTACCGCTCTAGCGCCTTCAGGTTTGCTTCTAGGTTTCTCATTTTTGGATGGCTGGTACATCTACGCATGCTTCACGAACCTATCGAATTCTGGCCATTTTCGACTGTTAGTTTGGCCACCAGGGGGTTTCTTGTGAAAAATGAAAAATTGCCATAACGTCCTTATTATTTCCACAACGATGCTCAAATTTTTACTGAAGGTACATGGGATCACCCTTCATCACATATCAGACGCGTTTTTGACTTGACCTATTTTTTACTGTTTTCTAGGTCAAATACCGTCAATGCTGCCGATCTTTAAATTCAACGACGTTACCGCTCTAGCGCCTTCAGCTTTGCTTCTAGGTTTCTCATTTTTGGGTTGATGGTACGTCTATGGATCCTTCACTTACCTATCAAATTCCAGCCAATTTCGACTCTTACTTTGCCCACCAGGGGCTTACATACGCAGCCGAGGGGTCTTAAGTGCGATAAGCATGGTATTTTTTTAGCAGCTTTTACCTTTTGTCAATTTTGACCTAAGGCCAAGGGTCCGTCCATATGTCTGTGAACACCTGGAAAAGTACTTTGTTGAAAGGGACCAAACTGTGCATACAGTGCCATAATGTAGTGAACCATTAGCCCATCGAAAATGAACAATGTCTGACAATATTTTACAGAATTATGGCCCTTTTTTCTACGTCAGTGAACTCAGTAGCTGGGAAATGGCTTCGCCGACTGGGACCAAACTCCTCATATGGAATCGTATCTTTGAGAAACAGAAACCTATCGAAACTGAGCTTTGAAGGAAAATTTTTGTAGTGTTACGGCCCTTTGTCACTGAAAGCAATAACACTATCACATGAAGCTGTTTCTCATGAATGTACAGTTCAGCCGAGAAGTTTTGCCTAGAGCAGCGTCACGTTCATATGTATAAGTGCATCTTCCTCTTTAATATAATGTCAATGCAGGCATGAGCAGGTTTCTAACTGCTCCAGTTCAGCTGGTCTATGAAGGCTGCCTATTGGCTGAGGGAGGCCTATCAGGGGTCATCACTGTAGTTCCTCTATATGGCACCTGGGAGTGCTGCAAATCAAGAACGGCCCCTTAGAATAGCGCTTTGTCTATTCTGAGTTTGTGTAAAACTGTCTGAGCACTTTAAGCCCATAGGACTTAGGTCCTGCTTTTTTTGGTGAGAATATTTTAACTCCTCAGTCAAAGTTTGAGGGAATTCTTTAGTGTCATTATGAATGACTTAGCACATACAGCCAAGATTTACTCTGCTGGTCCCTAACATCAGTGACAGAGTTGGGCTTCAATCAGACTTTTAAACAAATGGGCCTTCAGTTCAACACACTGAATGTGGTGAGCGGAGCTAATCCGTTATTATGATGAAATGTTTGATTTATCATAAGCGGGATCATTACAAAAGCTGCTCTTCAGTTATGAGCATTTGCCACTGCTGCATGTTTGGTGTCTGGGAGAATCTGTCCCTGTTCTGGCTGTAATAAACACATGAAGCATAATGCAATCATCACAGAGAATTTACTCTAGTTTATTTATAACCTTCATGTGTTTATTTATTTATTTTACAGCGCACCTTTTCTTGTGTTTATTTCACACTGATGGAGCACTCCTTTTTATTTGCTTATTTCAGTCTCTCCTGCGCACTCTGATGAAGCTGAAGAAGAATGAAAAGTTGAAGCTGTTTCAGACCCATCTGAGGCAGGATTACCCAGATTTCTTTCAGAGTCTCTCAAGAGTCCAGAGACGTCATTATTACCCAGAATGCAGTGGGAGAGAGCAGGTGGATCCTGAGGTACTGCACATAGTTGAGAAGATGCTGGAGGCCTGTGGCAGTAAGACGTCTCTGAAGATCACTCTCCAGATCCTGAGGAACATGAAGCAGAAAGACTCGCTGGAGAGAGATGAGCAGCACAGTAAGAGAATTCAAATGACAAATAACTGTTTCTGAAACACAACAATTCACATCAAGCTCAGTTATGCCTTAACAGAGCTAAAGCTACTGTCTGAATGATCAGTCAGTCTTACTGAGGTCCGCCCTCATGCGGTGTTTCCAGGGTCGACTCTGGATTGTCCTTGGAGAAGCAGTTATGAAGCTGTAGATGGGGTTTTGGTGAAAGTATGAATGAGCTGGAGTTTCCTCCAGTGCAGTGCTGTGGAAAACAATTTTCCCCTCTCCTGATTTCTTCTTTTTTTGCATATTAACATAACATAACATAACATGAGTGGCGAGAACAGGCCGTTCAGCCCTACCAGGCTCACCAGTTTCTTTTTACTATTGTGAATGTATCACTTCAGATACTAAATGACTCAATGGTATCTAGCTTTAAGTCAAGCCTGCTCTTGAAAATTCCTAAGGTTTCCGCCTCAACAATATGGTCAGGCAAGCTATTCCACATCAAAATTAGCCTAGAAATCTAGACGTACCCTAGCGACAGCAAATAGTTTTTCTCAGCTGGTACGTCTAGCCACGAGCCATTGGGCCCCAGTCCTACCAAGTGATTGGTCCGACCGAGGTTTGGTCAGACCAATCACAACCCTCTATGTTTGTAGAGAGTCGTTGGGCGGGCTTAGCACGATGACGACAATGCTGCGACGGTGCAAACAACTGAGATGGCTGTGGCAAAGGAACACTGGTCATTTGAATCGGCTTTGGCATTGACTTTGCAGGGTTTCCGCCACATGTAATTGATCGTGGCGCACTGCCACGGCAAAATAAAAGCCGCCACGCCTATGTAAAAATACTTTACATAAACTCCAAAAATCCAAAGGACAATCAGGTGTCGCCAGTTCTCCTTGTTAAGTTAAAGGAAAAGACCACCTTTGCTGAAACTATGCATCAGTCAAAATAGCTGTTGAAACGATGTCCGAAAATATTTTTAGTATGTTTTTGGGATTTTGGTCATTCGTGTAACAACCAGTTGAATTTAGCCACGTCTGGCCTCTTGGGCCTCGCCATTTTGTCCCGAAAAGCCACGTGAGGTAACGTATAAGTGCTAGCGCTCTTCAGCTCAGTGAGATAAATTATACTCTCAACCAGCGGCTGGTGAACTGGCGATAGGGGAGGCTCAAACCCATCCCTTGAAAATAATGATTGGTCATGACCTGTATTCAATCATTCATTTAAATTAGGCCTACTATTACAAAACCTCCGAAATCTCTCAACATCACCAGGTTTGGTCAGTTTTCATTAAAAACGCATACCTGTCAACTCTCACGCATTCTGTGAAAGTTTTAGTGGCATATTTATGTTCCCTGCTGTAGTCAGCAATTACTCAATCAACGCATGTGTAAGAGATTCTCGCACGGAATTGAATTCCTTGTGCGTGGAGGTTTATCAGTTTCACCTGCTTTATGACTCCGGACTTCTCACGCTTTTCTTAACTCAGGGGTTGGAAGCAATGCGTGTGTTTCATTATCGTTTAAATAGTTTAAAGGAAATAAGATCATTTGAAACGTCTTTATGCAGTTCCATTGCTTCCAATGATCTTATTTCATTTAAACAATCGCGAAACACATGCATTGCTTCCAACCGCTGAGTAAAAAAAAAAAAGCATGAGAAGCCCGGAGTCGTAATTGGTATGTGTTATAAATGAAAACTGGCCATACCTGATAATGATAAGAGTTTTCAGAGTTTCTGGAATGGTAATTTATATGAATGATTGAAAACAGGTCAAACGAATTCAAGCTCGGACGAAGGGGAAACCAATTTTGGACTGCAGGGATATCAGTTTGAACCCAGGTGCTTCAAAACTGAAACTGACGATTCCAGCGACCCAAGCGATAGCAACAATGAAGACTCTGAGGTGGACGAGCCAGTGTGGTGCCTTGACAACGTCGCATGGTGTAAGTGCGGTCGTTGTTCCCAAGTCTTGCTTGGAAGACCTGTGCTTATGCCACGAGTACCCAAGAAAAGTTCCTTCAGTTCAACTGTCAGTTCATATCCGTCATGTTAAATTCACGTTTGCTTTAGCTCTAAGTACGTCACATCCAGCAATCAGTGAGAAAATCATCGCCGTTCTCATTGGTTGAAAATTTTCAATGGCGAAAACCACAACATTCAACAAAGTTTGCTGGGGTGTTGCTGTTTTCACTCGTTTTTCTGTCTCCAGAAAAATGTAGAAAATTTGAAAAATATTTATTCATGCATACTTTTTATTGCTCTTTCGATTGATGTATGCTTAAGGTGGTCTTTTCCTTTAAATGAGCGCTAATAATTATTGACCTGTTGTCAATCATTTTGCTTGATGAACACGTTTTCCAAAGAATAAAAATTAGCCATCGGCAGTAAAACATGCTGCTTTCTTCTTAATGCAATGTGTGCAACGATTATAGAGAAAATATTTTGTTCACTTTGCAAAACGATAAACTACGACGTTAACTTCTGTGTTTGCTGTGAGCACATCCTGCTCTACCTAATTGTATCTTCATGATCATTTAATCCCAAATTCGGAGTCCGGAGTCATAATCGGTTTTCATATTATATGTGAAATCCACCGTCACGCACGTGAAGCTGATAAACCTCTGTGCACACAGACTTCAATTATTACATCGCCTACGTGCTGATTACAGTGGTAATCCATAAGATTTCCGTCTCGTTACTGTCTGTTAAGTCAGTGTCTATCAGAGAGGGGGGATGAAACAATGGTGATTGGGCCTATGACCCACTAATGAAAGCACTTGTATTTCATTCTTTGCCAGGTAAAACGATCAGTGTGTCTGTAGCGACATTCCCGCGCTATATTGAAATACAGGCTCACATCTAGTGACGCTTTTTACGTCAGTAAGCAGTGTTTGGTCTGTCCAGAAGGTAGGAGGAGCCGCAAACTAGCTTGGAGGAAGTAAGGAACCCCGGGAGAAGCATTGGCAAGGTAGACGTCTTAAGCGATCCAGTAGCAGTACTTTCCCTAACCTGAACCTTGGCTCTATCCCCTAACCATAAATCTAACTTGTCCCTTATACTATATGTCAGTTTTACGGGTGGAATTAAGGGAGGACCGTTAAAAATGCAGCTGTCCATGAAGCGGAAAGTTCCGCTACTGGATCCCCTTCTGACGTCTACCCAATGGCAATGGCAGATACCATACTGTGCAGCTATACTGTGCACAGTAGAAAATAACGTTAGCTGAGTCTCTGTTGAGGCTACTACTGAAACTAAAATTATAAATTAATTTCAGGAAGCAAATGGGGAAAAAAGCTACGTTAACCACCTCGACAAATTATTTTTATTATTTTTTTTTTTTTTTAAGTTATAACGTTACCTGTTAACCAACTACGGTTTTCATTATTTACACAGGGCTCTCAATTTTCACGTATAAATGACATATTCACGTTCCCATGCTGTAGAAATTATTCTATCAGACTGTAGAGATTCTCAGGTGGAATTGAAGTCCTTGTGCATTGAAGTTTATCAGTTTCACATGCATTACGGTGGATTTCGCCACGAGTAATATGAGAACAATTATGATTCCGGAATTCTCACGCTTTTCTTCACTCAGGGGTTGGAAGCAGTGGAATTGCATAGAAACACACGCATTTTGTTGATTGAATAATTACTGACTACAGCACGGGAACGTGAATGAAGCACAAATTCTCATGGCGAATGCGTGAGAGTTGGCAGCCCTTTAAGTTAATCGATTCATCATAATAGCCTAACATGTTGCTGGAATGAGATGACGCTAATGGATGACTCATGTCACATAATTTTTACTTTTGTTGAGTTCAATTGCCGTGTCAAACAGCATCTTTCCCTTCTGCATGAGAATTGAGGAGGCGTGGAACTGGTAAGAGCCGTCAATCAGAGCCGTTATCTATCGCTCTGCCGTCAATTTACCTACGTCATACAGGCGACACTGTTGGGTCTCGACAAGAATTATGGTAAATGAGGTCCAGAAGCGCACCTGCAATTACAGCTTACTGCCAAAGATGTCAATATAAACAAGCCAATTCAAATCTTATGGATTACCACTTTTATGAAAACTGGCCACACCTGATCATTCTGAGTTTTGACCCGAAACTGAAGCCCTCCGCCACAGTTTCAAAAAATCCTGGAGGAAACCCTGCTTTGGAAGAGTTAGACTTGGGCTTTTCTTTGAAAGATGAGCAGAAAAAGGCACTCAAGTCATTTGTTTCAAAGACTGACGTATTTGCTGTTTTTCCGATGGGATACGGCAAAAGTTTAGTTTACCAGCTGGCTCCGCTGGTAGCGAAACAAATGGGAATCTGTGAAAACCCACTGGTGGTTGTAGTCTCTCCGTTGATCGCCCTGATGGAGGACCAGGTCATAGAGGCAACCAAATTTGGACTCACGGCCATGTAACTTGGTGTACATAAATTAAAGGAAATTCGAAATGGCCATTGTCAGTTGGTCTTCGGTAGTCCTGAAGCCTGGCTCATGCAGAGGAAGTTGCGCAACATGTTGGCTACCAAGGTCTTCCAAGATAACCTCCTAGGAATCGTGGTGGATGAGGTACATCTCATTTACAATGGTAAGAGGCATCAAGTAAACTACGTAATAACGATAAAGTCTATATTCAATATTTACAAGTAATGTGAACTGAATGTACAGCCAGTTGTGTTACACACGGCCCCATTGTGATATTATAATCACAGCAGACTGAAAGTCGGAATGCTCCTCTTTTATCCTCCTCTGCTGTCAGTGTTAAACTTTGTTAAGTAGCTTATATATTAGGACTACAGGGATTGACGCTAGTGTAGATGGATAGTTTGATCAGACTTTATTGCTTTGTGATGTTGAATGTATTGCCATATTGATGTAGTCATTAATGTTGTCACAGTGGTTATCTTTTAATATTAAAATGCACTCTGATGTACCCCGTTGACTCGTTTCCGTCGCTCTGAATACCTCACCTTGTTCGTTGCTCTGATTGGTCGTAGCGCTATCCTATTGCGTGCAGAGGCAGTTTGAAAGACAACCGCTGATTCCGCCCCTAGGACTGAGCCCGGTCTATCGGTCGTGGCCAGACTATACATTTTGATGTTACAGTCTGGCTTGTCAGGCTACATCGAAATTATTCTTTGGGTGAAAAAATATTTCCAAATATTAGTGCTAAATTTACCCTTGGTCAACTTCTATTTGTGACCCCGAGTTCTACCAACAAAACTTGGCCGAAGGAATCCAACATAATGCACTTTGTTAATCCCTTTAACATATTTAAAGACCTCAATGAGATCACCCTTAAGTCTCCTTTTCCTAAGACTAAAGAGATTAGAGCTTTCATCTTTTATACCTGGAATTAACTTAGTGGCCCTTCTCTGAACTTTTTCTACAGCCTCAATATCTTTCTTAAAGTATGGTCCCCAAAACTGTACACAATACTCCAGATGTGGTCTGATGAATGTGTTGTACAAGAGAAGTATCTCCTCCTTGGATTTGTACTCAATACTTTTGGCAATGTATCCCAGCATCTGATTGGCTTTTTTTAACTGCTACAGCACGATGGCTAGAACCTGTGAGGGTTTGATCAACAATCGCTCCCAGATCTTTTTCATGTGGAGCACATTCCAGTTTTAAACCTCCCATAAAGTAATCCTGTCTAATGTTTTTATCACCTACATGTACAACTTTACATTTTGCTTCATTTGCCCCATTTCTGCCCAATTCTGGATTCTGTCCAAATCATCCTGAATCACTTTAGTGGACTCTAAACTATTTGCCAAACCTCCCAATTTAGTTTCATCTGCAAATTTAACTAAATTGCTCTCAATATTCCTATCAAGGTCATTAATGTAGATGAGGTCCCAACACCGATCCCTGAGGGACGCCACTCCCCACCATACCTAGCTCAGATGAGATTCCACTGACCACCACTCTTTGTGTTCTGTCCTGTAACCAGTTTTGAATCCACTCCAGAATACCTCCTGTAACTCCAATGGAGCTCATTTTAAAAATTAGTCTCTTATGCGGTACTGTATCAAATGCTTTCTGAAAATCCAAGTATATGATGGCATAAGCCCTGCTCTGGTCATAAGTCTTGGTGGCCTCTTCAAAGAATTCCAGAAGGTTTGTCAGGCATGACCTTCCCTTATGGAAACCATGTTGGCTATCCCTCAAAATATTATTACATTCAAGAAATAATTCCAGCTCATCTTTTATGATCGATTCCAGTATTTTGCATGCTATGCAAGTTAAACTAACTGACCTGTAATTTCCTGGCTCAGTGCAGTTCCCTTTCTTATATATTGGTATTATATTGCCCTGCTTCCAATCATTTGGTATTTCTCCAGTTGCTAAAGACCGTCTGAAGATAGCTGAGAGCAGTTTAAAGATGATCTCACTAACTTCCCGGAGCACTCTAGGATATAAGCCATCAGGACCCGTCACCTTATCTAAGGGCTGCTGTGTTTGCTACTTCGTGAACCTCTCTCTGTAATTCCGTCAAATCTTTTTATTACCTCCGCCAACGAAGTTCGGGCGGATGTTATGTTTTCGCCCGTTTGTTTGTCTGTCTGTTTGTCTACTTGTGAACAACATAACTCAAAAAGTTATGCACGGATTTGTCTGAAATTTTGTGGGTGGATTGCTATTGCATCAAGGATGGACCCTATTGATTTTGACCACGATCAGTGAAATTATATGGCCGCCACGGCAGCCATCTTGAAATCCTATCACACGCGATAACTCAACTTTGCTCCCACCCATGCACATTTGGATTGTGCTGCCTTGGCGGAGGTTTGCACTCTACGAGTGCCTCTAGTTCCTTTTTTTTTTTTTCATTAAATTTTATTACACTTTAATATGTTTGTTTTGTGCACCTTCTGAGAGTGATCATCTAAGACATACTCAAATATGTGACTGCAACTAGATTATCACTAAAATAGCTGCCCTTAGGCCCATGCCCCAGTACCAGCTATATACCACCAGGCTCCTGCAACATCTAGTTACTGCCAGACCAGTCCCAGGCTCCAGCAACAGCCATCTACCAGCAGGTCAGGCCTAGGCTCTAACAGCAGCCAGCCAGCCACCAGCAAACCAGGCTCAGGCTCCAGCAGCAGCCAGCCACCATCAGGCCAGGCCCAGGCTCTAGCAGCAGCTAGCCACCAGCAGGCCAGGCTCGGGCTCCAGCAGCAGCAAACCACCATCAGGCCAGGCCCAGGCTCCAGCAGTATCCAGCCACCAGCAGGCCAGGCCCAGGCTCCAGCATCAGCCAGCCACCAGCAGGCCAGGCTCAGGCTCCAGTAGCAGCCAGCCACCATCAGGCCAGGCACAGGCTCCCAGCATCTGGCCAGCTGCCAACTGGCTACAACCCGAGCCTTTTCCACCAGCTACAGCCAGGGCCTACACCAGCAGCCACCTCTAGCCTGGATCTCATCCACCAGCATCTGGATAGCAACTACTGGCTACAGCCCAGGCTGGCATTAGCAACCACCTACAGCCTGAAGTCATTATGGCTACGGCAAGCTCAATGTGTTTTTCATTATTTTTATTATTATTTATGTGCTCTTCTGGTTTTATACCAACTTCAACCTCTCACAATGATAAGAATAACACGATGAGTGATCTTTTAACGTTTAACTCACCTATCACTCCTGCACATCTCAGTCTTTCACTAAATAGATACATTGACTCGTTTATATTTACTCAATGTCTTTTTTCCTTCTTGTACTCTTTCCCCTCAGT
The DNA here is from genome assembly GCA_029692085.1 of Gymnothorax javanicus. Taxonomy (NCBI): domain Eukaryota; kingdom Metazoa; phylum Chordata; class Actinopteri; order Anguilliformes; family Muraenidae; genus Gymnothorax; species Gymnothorax javanicus. The sequence continues at coordinate 89,143,872 of CM056194.1, forward strand.
GGAGGTACTCATGTCATTCCATGAGAATACTGTCAGACTCTATTGAGTTGCCTTCTGATGCGACTGTGTAGTATTTTAAAATCTTAATACGTGCTTTAATTATTTTACTGCTTATGATTGTCATGGTTTTGCCCTCGCCGGCTGCAAACAGCAAACCGGCGGGCACTGGGACCATGTACCCAAAAGAGAGAGAAGGGACCCAAATGCACAGGCTGAGTAAAAAAGATAAAGGCTTTTAATAAAACTGGTACCAACCACAAACGAGGGGAGCAGCAGCACAACACAACAGGGCTAAACCTTCAGAATGCAGCTCTTCAATACTATTCACTTCACCTCCACTTCAACGAGCAACAGGTTTGGCTCGTTGAAGTGGAGGCGAAGACAGCAGGAGGAGGAGGGACTGCAGGGCAGAACCATCCCAATGCTATTGGGTAATGTGCATGTTAATCCTGGCTCTGTTGGAGATGTCATTCTTTCTCCCTCTTATTCGGCCTTAAATGATTTATCTTTTGATGATTTTTGTGCTCTAAAGAGCCTAGGTTTCCTGCACATAAATGCAAGAAGCCTCTTATTGAAAATGACAAATGTGAAAGTCTGGGTTGAAAGCTCAAATCTTGAGGTTTTGGTTGTCACAGAGACCTGGTAAAAAAGTCCACCTCCTACCCTGATTTACATCTACCTGGTTATAATCTGCTTAGACAGCACAGGTCTTCCAAAGGTGGAGGTGTGGCAATTTACATCAGAGAACACCGCAAGTGCTCAATCGCATTAGCCAAATCAATCCCAAAGCAATTTGATCTGCTCATTCTTAATATTGAGTTTTCTAACAATTTCTCCTTGACAGCGGCTGGCTGCCATTGCCCCCCATCAGCTCCGGCCTGCACTTTAATGGCCCTTAGCAGTGCTCTGGCCCCTTTTACTAGGGCTGAATTTGTACTCCTTGGAGATCTTAATTGGGACAAGATTAAGCCACTTGACAAAGTAATCCAACAATTTGATCCTTTAAATTTACATCAGATTATTTCTTCTAACACCAGGTATGACACCAAAACCCCAGACAAGGCAACACTGTTCGATGTCATCCTAACAAACTCCCCTTATAGATACCATTCTGGAGTGTTCTTTGCAGATATCAGTGATCACTGTCTTATTGCATGTATCCGAAAAGGCTGCTCTGTCAAGCAGCCGGCTCGGATTATCTTAAAACGCGTTTTCAAAAATTTCAGCCCTCAGGCCTTTTTACACGACCTGGCAGTTGTGAACTGGTCTAGAATCAGCCTGATCCCCACCGTAGATGAGGCCTGGAATCAGTTTTGTGAGCTCTTCAATGCTGTTGTGAATAAGCAAGCCCCTGTTAAAAGGCTTAGAATAAAGGGTCGACGTAGCCCCTGGTTTAACCGTGAGCTTACTCTGCTCCTCCAGCAAAAAAAAAAAATACCGCCTGGCGCAAAGCACGGTTCTCTAGGTCTCCGGCGGATATCCTAGCTTTTAGGCAAATCAGAAATAAGTCCTTGCAAGCTGTTCGCAAAGCTAAATCTGACTATTTTGAAGAGCAGTTCTCTCATTGCAGCTCTAATCCAAAAAGATTCTGGAAAATAGTGAAAGACCTGGAAAATAAACCATCTTGCAATCTGCCTCTGTCACTTAATGTTGACAACATCTTAGTTTCAGAGAGGGGGCATATGGTTGACCTTTTTAATAATCATTTTATAAACTCAGGTTTTACTTCTGAATTAGCAAATGCTGTCTCACAGCCTGCAGATCCCACAGCCTGCTCACTTGCACCACCCCTCACTTCCCTCCCAGCACACACCAATTCCCCTCCGCCCGTAGCTTCATCCTGTGACCAGTTTCGGAGTGTGAGGTCTTGGATGAATTGCTTTGGCTGGACCCTAAAAAACCAGCAGGGTTTGATGAGCTCGATCCTTTCTTTTTCAAAATTGCGGCTCCCATCATTGCGGCTCCCATCACAGATATTTTTAACTTGTCCCTACACACTGCTGAAATCCCTTGCGCCTGGAAATCTGCTGCAGTGCGTCCTCTTTTTAAGGGTGGTGATCAGGCTGATCCTAACTGTTATCGGCCTATTTCTATTCTGCCACGTCTGTCTAAGGTGTTGGAAAGGCTTGTAAATGGTCAGCTAACTGATTACTTGGAAGCCCACAACATTTTATCTTGTGTCCAATTAGGTTTCAGATCTGGCTATGGGTGTACAACTGCAACCCTCAAAGTCCTAAATGACATAACTTCTGCCTTGAACTCAAAGTTGCATTGTGCTGCAAACTTTATTGATTTAGCCAAGGCTTTCAATACGTTGAATCACACTTGTCTTATTGACAGGCTTTGGAGTATTGGTATTTCTGGCAAATCTCTGGCTTGGTTCTCCAACTATCTTACAGAAAGAGTGCAGTGTGTGAAATCAGAGCAATTTCTCTCTCAGACTCACTGTCACTAGCGGTGTTCCGCAGGGACCGATCCTGGGCCCCACCCTTTTTTCAATTTGCATTAATAACATAACTAATTTTGTAGCCGGGTCATCTATCCATCTTTACGCTGATGACACAGTTCTTTACTCTGTTGGCCCCTCCAGATTAGTTTGTCAACAACTTCAGCTTACCTTCCGTGGACTCCAGCAGGCCCTTTTCAGATTACGTTTCCAATTAAACACTTCCAAGAACAAAGTAATTTGGTTTAGTAAGAAGGGCTGTGTGCCCTCAAATACTCCAAATATCTCCACCCTTGATGGGACACTTCTAGACCAGGTTAAAGAATATAAATATTTGGGAATCTGGCTAGACAACACTCTGTCCTTTTCTAACCACGTTGACAAATTACAGTCTAAGGTGAAATCAAAAATTGGCTTCCTATACAGATTATGCTCCTCTTTCACTTTGCTAAACTAACTCTAGTTCAAATGACCATCCTTCCCATGTTCAATTATGTTGACGTCATTTACAGATCGGCATGCAAGGGCATGCTTCAAAAGCTCGATGTCCTCTACCACTCTGCCATCCGATTTATAATAAATGCTCCCTTCAGAACACACTACTGCACTCTATACTCCTATCTTAATTGGCCATCATTACACACTCGCCGCAACATTCACTGGTTCAGGCTAATATACAAAACTCTCCTTGGTCTGTCCCCCCCCTTACTTGTGTAAACTATTGCGCCTCGCATCTACCGCATACAACACTTGCTGTGCAAATTTGATTCTGTTGACAGTTCCCAAAACTAACTCTGCATTAGGTTCCTGGTCCTTTCAGTCTGCAGCAGCCAGAGATTGGAATGAGTTACAAATACTATCAAGCTGGATTCTTTTATCTCTAAGGTGACCTTTAAAGCCTTGATCATGGACCTTTTTCAAGATGCATGTTCTTGTAACACAGAATGCTAGCCCGTCTTTTTGTTGCTGCTCGATGCCTTTGTGTGTGTAGTTTAGCTATATTTGTAAATGTCTTTGTTAATATGTTTACCTAGTGCAGTGTTTATACTGTTTGCTTGTTTTTTTTTTAATGTAAAATTTTTTTTAAATTTGGTTTTTTTATAATCCTTTCTCCCCTCTCCCTCAAGAGGCTCTGCCTTTTGCCATTTTACAAGGCAGTTGTAAATTCGAACTTGTTCTTAATCTGTCTGGCCTGGTTAAATAAAGGTCAAATAAAATAAAATAAAAATAAATTATCCCTAACCTCAATTTCTGCTAAATAATCTTGAGCATTGGACATGCCCTCTGGCCAAATAAAAACCCGATGTAAGGTAAAATTCTCAAAGTAACAGCTTAAGGTATCCACAATATCCTTGTTATCATATAGCAGCGATCCCTTATTTATTCTTTATGCACTTAACCTCCTCTTTGACTTTCCTTTTTCTGCTACAGTACTCAAAGAAGCGCTTAGGATTAGTTTTTTCCCCTTCTGCAATTTGCCTTTCTTACCGTCTTCTAGCGTTCCTCAGCTCTTTTTTGACCACAGCCCACATTTTACAGTATTCAGTCTCAGCATTCTCATTGTTATCCTTTATGTACAATTTTTAAAGATTCCTCTTTTGAAAAAGAAAATGAAACTCGCACACTCGAATGCTCCAAATATTTAATAGAAGACAACGTTTCGAGCCAATGCTCTTCGTCAGGTCATCTTTACAAAGTGTTTTCTGCGCACCTAAATAGGTACCCACGGACAGCGTCATCGATGGTGGGTGGACCTACAAGTGAAATGATTGCATTCACATTTCTAAATCTCTTTGCAAACATTCAAAAACCTTATCAAAGGCAGAGAGAACAAAAAAGCAAGATGAATTCTTCATACAGGTATGGACTACAAAAGTAACAATACCACAAGCGTATGAACCCATTACAAAAAATGATTAATAGGGAAATCTGTATATGTCTCACACGAAGGTGGCCTTCAAGCGCTTACCCATTTTATGAATAAGCAAGACTCGGCATGCACGCCCAGCACGCAATGTATCAGGGAGCTCGCTGAACTAGTGAGACAAACATTAAATTATGGCGACGATATGTAGACAACATATTTTTATTGTGGCATGGCAGCGAATCTGACTTGAAGAGGTTTTTCCAGTGGATTAATACCAACAACCAGTCCCTATCATTTATGATGTCATTCAATCAAAAAGAAATTTGTTTTCTTGACATCCTGATTACTAGGTGCGACCAAGGCTTTAAAACTAGCGTGTACAAAAAACCAACAGACAGGAATACGCTATTGAGAGCGGATAGTTTCCACCCGCTACCACTGAAACGCAGATCTACCCGTCAGTCAGTACAGCCGCATCATAATGAAGACTTTGCAGTGACGAAAACTGACTATAAAAAACAAAGTGACGCCCTAGACACACGTTTCAAGGATAGGGGCTATCCAAATGAATGGCTAAAAAGGGCACGGGATAAATTTGAGCACATAACACAAGATGAGTGTTTACAATCCACTCGAAATAGGACCTCTGATAATAGCCCCTTGTGCATTATGCGGTATTCACCTATGGGACAAGAGTTTGAAAAAATAATTTGAAAACACTGGTAACTCCTGAGCAGTGACCCCAAGCTGTCTACTACTTTGAAGGACACGCCAAAAATTGTTTACAAACGTCCACCTGACATTGGACAAATAGTGACCAAATCAGATCTCCTGCCCCAGAAACCCGAAACTTTTCTGGACCGCGTCCCTGAGGGCAATTATAGATGTGGACGCCATGCCCAGTGCAGTTTTACGTCTAAAAGCCACACGTTCACACACCCCATTTCAGGGAAACGCGTTGATATCAGGGGTATCATTACCTGTACTACAACTAATGTAGTGTATTTGCTGAAATGTCCATGTGGCTTTGGATATGCAGGCAAAACCAACCGAGCATTAAAAAACACGATCTCTGAGCATCGCTCCAGCATTCGAACCAGGATCCCACAAGCCCGGTGGCCGTGCATTTCATGTTGGCAAAACATAATGTGTCGTCTTCAAAATATATGGGTATTGAACATGTCAAATGTCCTAGACGTGGAGGCGATACAAATAAATTGCTATTGCAGCGAGAGTCTTTTTGGATTTATACTCTGGATACTATGTCTCCAAAGGGAATGAATGAAGATTTCCCTATTAATCATTTTTTGTAATGGGTTCATACACTTGTGGTATTGTTACTTTTGTAGTCCTTACCTGTATGAAGAATTCATCTTGCTTTTTTGTTCTCTCTGCCTTTGATAAGGTTTTTGAATGTTTGCAAAGAGATTTAGAAATGTGAATGCAATCATTTCACTTGTAGGTCCACCCATCATCGATGACGCTGTCCGAGGGTACCTATTTAGGAGCGCAGAAAACACTTTGTAAAGATGACCTGACGAAGAGCATTGGCTCGAAACGTTGTCTTCTATTAAATATTTGGAGCATTTGAGTGTGCAAGTTTCATTTTCTTTTTCATTGTCTTTCACTGAACTCAGCACCCGTATAAGGGATGTGCGTATTTGCTTGATTATTCGAAAGATTCCTCTTTTCCCTTAAACTCCTACAAATAGCTGTGTTTATCCACTGAGGATTTTGCTTTTTATTCTTATCCCCCCGGCATAAAATGCGGGGGGATATAGGCATCACCTCATCCGCCCGTCCGCCCGTCTGTCCGTCCGTAATCATTTTGTTTCCGGAGCAGAACTCGGAAACTATGCAAGATATCAGCATCAAACTTGGTACATTTATTCTATGTATAGTCTAGATGCCTTTTATAGCCTTTTGCTACTTTGGGCATTTCGGGATTCCTATTTTTGTCGTTTCCATGGAAACAAATCTGGACTTACTGCAAATTACACTGTGTTCGTTTCCTGAGCAGAACTGAAAAACTATGCAAGACATCACCACCAAACTTTGAACATGTGTTCTATGTATAGTCTAGATGTGCCTTTTGCTACTTTGGAAACTTCAGGATTACCGTCTTTGCCATTTCCATGGAAACGAATCTGGACTTAGTGCACATCAGGCCTAGTTAGTTTCCGGAGCAGAACTCAAAAACCGTTCAATATATCTTATTGAAACTTTGCATGTGTATTACTCACATACTGAAGTGGTGCCTTTTGATATTTTCAGATTTCTGACAAAAAAAATTTCTTTTCGTTTCCATGGAAACGAGTTGGATTTGGACTCTGTACAGAGATAGGTCTGTTTCTGGCGCAGAACTCAAAAACCGTTCAATATATCTTACTGAAACTTTGCATGTGTATTACTCACATACTGAAGTGGTGCCTTCTGATATTTTCAGATTTCTGAAAAATTTTTTTTTTTTGTTTCCATGGAAACAAGTTGGATTTGGACTCTGTACAGAGATGGGTTCGTTTCCGGAGCAGAACTAAAACACTGTTCATTAATGACTTGTTTTATTATTGCCTTTGTCAACATGTGGTTCATAGTCTTTGCTAGATGTTGCCAGTACATACTTCCAGATAATTCCAGAGGAAAATCACCTCAACATTCTTGTTTGAATTTCTTTGAAGGTGTAGGATTGACATGACTTTCGCAAATTATCAGGGGCCGGGGGGATATGACATCTTCTGAAGTTTGCCTAATCCTCTTAAAGAGCATTTATTGACTATACTGTCCAAAGCTGGTGGTCGATAGCATACTCCTATGTTTAAGCCTGTCTCATGTTTGCCAATGAGCCTGACCCAGATATCCTCACAGGAAAGGAATGTTCAATTTCAGAAATTTCTTGCACATTTATGTTTTCGTTCACATATAGTGCTACACCCCCTCCTCGCCTATTACATCCATCCTTCCTAAAGAGCTTATAACCTTTTATATTATATTCATCTCCATCCTCTTCACTAAGACATGTCTCTGTAATCCCAACTATGTCATAGCCCTCACTAATCATAACGGCCTCAAGTTCTAGAAATTTATTTTTTATGCTTCTTACATTTAAATAAAAACATTTCAGGTTATTATGAATGCTCTTCCCCTTCGATTTCCCATGTGCGTGCTGCTTCAAGCCCCCCACTACGCTTTGTTGCTTTAAAAATATATCATCAATAGTGCATGTAATGCTGTCAGGTTCCATCAGGGCAGTCTGTATTTCCCTATGTATAACACTCTCTAACCTCCCTGCCCCCCCAAGTCCCTAGTTTAAATAACCCTGTGCTACCCTCAACGTACGCTGACCCAGTATTCATCACACTGAAGTGTCTCAGATCCTTAAACTGTTTTTAATTTTTGACAAAGATAACCCATGTCAACCCAAAATGCAGCTTGTAAATTTTATTTACTGGAGGAAAAAAAGCTATCTGACCCTACTTGGCACTATATGAAAAAGCAGTTGCCCCTGTGGTTAATTAATTGACAAATTAAACAAATTTAATAGATAATTGGGCTCAATTTCACTAGACACGCCCAGGACTGATTACTGCCAGCCGTGTTGAATCTAAACATCACTACAGTAGAACCCGTGGGAGAGGTCATGAGAATTAGGCTCCGACTGATTCGGTTTAGAACCAGACAGTCTGTCAAATCTGATCCTGTTGTCTGTAACAGTGGAACATGGAGCCTCAGGCACTGTTAAAAGATGATGGTGAAATATCACTTCTAAAAAGGTTGTGCAATTGGTAAATATTCCAGCGACATTTGTGTTGGTTAATTTCCTTTTATCCTGAAATAATAGATAGAAACATGGAATGATGTTACAGGAATCAGTATCCATAAAACTCTGCATTTGGGGGTGACAAATGCTACGTTAATTATCAGTTGGAAAAAAGATTGCAAAGTTCCGAAAAATGTGCAGATTGATTGTCTGCTTTGAGTTTTGAAAAATTACTTCATTTCTAAAATTAGTAGTAAAGTGATTGTAAAAAATTGTCTTTGCCTCATCCTTGTTGTACAAATGTACTGACCAGCATTAAAAATGCACCACCTTAATTTCATGGCCAGAATACACGTTATCCGAGTTTGTGACGTGTAATTGTTATCAAAATGTATTAAGCCTCCTGACAAGATGGCAAAATGTGAGATCAGGTCTTTGGCACGTTTTAATGCCATTTTGGCCGAAAAAGCTAAAATCAAGATTTTTGCCACCAGAGCAAATTGCAATAACGTCTCTCTGGGTCTGTTCATGAAATCTGGTCTTTCAAAATGTGGCAAGGTGAAAGCCGCTCTAAGTCAGTTGATAAACATCAGCATTAGATAGCTAATGAGGCGAGAACTTGATGAAAATGAGTTGAAACACACCCTTAAATGTTGCGAGTGTGCATGCGCGTCTGTGCTCTTGCTACGTGGCAGCATTGTTGTTATTCCATCACTGGGAAGATTGACCTAAAGTTTAAGGGTATCTGTCTAGTGCCCGACTGTCCACAGTTTGTCTGCTACGGTGTAAATTAACGAATCGAGATCATTCAAATTGAGTCAATGGGGGTAACACATGTGCATGGTCACAGCCGATCAGTGACTCGAACGGCTCACCAAGGTGATGTCAAAGGGGTTAAGTGTCCGAATCCACAGTCACAAATCGCCTAATAGCTGTAAAAATGGTGTGTTAAACCCCCACTAGAGCCCATTTTCACCAAAGATTCCGCTGTAGTCCTGTTTAAAAGAAGGCTTACTCCGAATTAGAGGCAAGAAATCTAAACCTCAATCATTTGGTCTGTGTCCAGTTTGATCAGTAGAAACAAAATTTTATTTTGTTTTTCTTGCTGCTGAGGATGTTGACAGTGATGTAGGGTGAAAATGGGCTCAAATGGGGTTGTTATATCCCACCTCTGCTGCTTTCAGGTGACGTCTGACTGTGGATTTGGACACTCGGTTCTCTTTAATATCACCTTGGTGAACTGTGTGAGTTATTGGGCGCTTTTGATCTTACACTTGTGTTACCCAGATGGACTCATTTGGACCGACCTCAATTCTTTGATTCACCTCATAGCTTATAAATTGTGGACTATCAGACACAGCACACCTACCGACAAAACTTATAGCCAATTTTCCCAGTGACGGAATAATGACAATACTGCCACCTAGTGATAACAGGGATGCGCACATATGTACACAACTTTCAAAGGGTATTTTCCTACTCTTTACTCGGGTCGGTAGGCCACGAGTCTAAGTTTTGGCTCCGTTCTTCTTTTTTTTTTTTTTCCCTAAGTCGCGGTTTCGCGATTGGCTCATAGATATATATACATAGAACACTACATTGCTGATAGGATATGCTCAAGTGAAGCATCTGTTCCAGGAGCGTGTACATCGGGAAGTAAAATTCGTACGTACACTCCCATTCCTTTTCGCCTACTGTAAAATTATTTTTTCAAAAACACTTGCCTGCGACTCAGGGTGAGTTTGGTAGCGCTGTGCAGAGCAACATTTTCTCTCCCTAAATATGTGCTTTCTTGGAGGATGGAAAGCGCCGCACTTACTAAAGGGAAGATCGAAATGTGACTCGGTGTCAATGTTCAAGTGCGAGCAGAAAAGTTCAGTTACGGTGACCAAGGCTTTTAATGACCTCTGATAAGATAATTGCTTCAAAGTTTTCGCCGTTCTAAGAAACGTCGATGAATGTCCGTATACGTAATCAAATTACTCTCTGGTTTCCTCACTTCATTGTACCCTGATTGAGCATATATGCTGTTGACTGAATTGTTCGTACTGAATCATATGGCTAATGCCAACGTTGTTAGAAGGAAGCGCTAGTTAACTTACTCCTTTACGAAGTGTCATCTTTGCCCCTGTCCCATTATAACACTGCTCTCAAAAAATAATCACTGCACAGCACGGATCGAGGGGATAGAGAGAGGTTTTTTTTTTCTCCCGATTTCTAACAGCCAAGCCTTTCTCCCCTCCTTGTCTTTTGGAACTCTGTATAAACAGAGAAAGCGAGTTGTCCATTCTTTTAAATATTATGCAGGTAAGAAATATTGTCCTTGAATGTCAATTACAAGTAGCTAGCTAGTTAGCCACCTTGGTCATTTTATTGACTGCTTAGTCAATGCAGTCCCCGCGACGGTAAGGGTACCAAGGTAGCTCACTGGAGACCGTTATCGATCGCTAGCGTTTGCTTAATTCAGCGGTCTATTTAAGTCAATGGCATGGCTAATTAGCTAGCTAGCAAGCGAATGCAATTTTTTCTATTAAAGTGACATATTTGCGTTTCTACGTTAACTTACGCATGAAACATTTTATTTCAGCCCTTCAAATGACTATTACTGCAAAAGGCAGCCGCACATCTCGGCATTTTTATGCTTATATTCACTTATTTTAAATTGGCCTCATAGGAAACCATTCAGTTTTATGAAGACGTTGGGTGTATCAATATGCCAGCCGAGTGCCTCACTTTGGATAATGTAAATATGACATCATCAGCAATCTAGTGTTCTAAATATATATATCTGTGGATTGGCCCAGGCCTAGACCCGGCCCGAGTACAGGCTCTGAGGAGCCTCTTGTTGTCATCAAATTCATACCTCGTTAGCAATCTAATGAAAATGTTTCAAGACTGACTCACATTTTGAAAGACTAGATCATGTGAAGATAAACAAAATGATGCCATTGGATTTTGCCCTGGTGACAAAAATCTTTATTTTAGATTTTTCGGTCTGCAATGGCATAAATGCCTGTCAAAGACCTAATATTGAGCGAGGCCCGCTTGTCAGGAGGCATCAGACACTTTTATAACATTTACACCTCATAAACATGCATAATTTGTATCTTGGCCAAGAAATTAAGGAGGTGCGTTTTTAATGCTGGTCAGTATATGTATACAGTATCAATGCAACAGTATGTAATTTTTTGCTGATTTGTTGTATTTTTGATTTCTAATTGAAAGGTCTTTTACGCTTTTTAAAATATGGACATTGCTCTGATTAGTGTCAAGTACTGTGAAAAAATATTTCACATTTTTTATTCTTCTGTAAAATCTGTTATTGAGTAGGAGTTGTTATTTCTCATATTTCCTCTCTGCAGATAAATCCCTCAGAAGAGCCCAGCAGACACTGAAATCTGATCTGAAGCGGAGGTTTGAATGCATATTTGAAGGTTCAGCACAGCAGGGCCACCGAACGCTCCTGAATGAGATCTATACAGAGCTCTACATCACAGAGGGGGGCAGTGGGGGGTTCAGTAATGAACACGAGGTCAGACTGATCGAGACGGCATCCAGGAGACAAACCACACAGGAGACTGCAGTCCTCTGCAATGACATCTTTAAGCCTTTACCTGGACAAGAGAAACGCATCAGAACTGTGCTCACAAAGGGCATCGCTGGCATCGGGAAAACCGTCTCTGTGCAGAAGTTCATTTTGGATTGGGCAGAAGGAAGAGCCAATCAGGACATTGATTTCATCTTCAGTCTTCCTTTCAGAGACCTGAATCTGAAGAAGGACAAAGAATTCAGTCTAATTCAGCTTCTGCAGCTCTACTTTACTCAGCTGAAAGAGATTAAAAGCATTAACAGCGATGAAGTCAAACTCGTGTTTATCTTTGACGGTCTGGACGAGTGTCGACTTCCTCTCGATTTCCAGAGCAATGAGATCTGCTGTGATGTAACAGAGTCATCATCAGTGGATGTGCTGCTGACCAATCTGATTCAGGGGAATCTGCTCCCCTCTGCTCACCTCTGGATCACCTCCCGACCTGCAGCAGCCAATCAGATCCCTCCTGAGTGCGTCCACCAGGTGACAGAGGTACGAGGGTTCAGTGACCCACAGAAGGAGGAGTACTTCAGGAAGAGAGTCAGAGATCAGGAAAAGGCCCGCAGAATCATCTCACACATAACGTCATCCAGGAGTCTCTACATCATGTGTCACATTCCAGTCTTCTGCTGGATTTCTGCTACTGTTCTGGAGAAAATGTTGGGTGGAGCAGAGAGGGGAGATCTGCCCAAAACTCTGACTGAAATGTACACACACTTCCTGCTCATTCAGACTCATGTGAAGAATGATAAGTATCATGGCACCAGTGAGACAAACCCAAAGCAGACGTCACCATCAGATACAGAAATCATCCTGAAACTGGGGCGGCTGGCTTTGGCGCAGCTGAAGGAGGGTAATCTGATATTCCATGAAAAGGAGCTGAGAGAGAGCAGCATTGATGTCAGGGAAGCTTCAGTGTACTCTGGGGTGTGTACAGAGATCTTTAAAGAGGAGTGTGGGCTGCATCAGGAGAAGTTCTACTGCTTTGTGCATCTGAGCATTCAGGAGTATCTGGCTGCCTTGTATGTGTTTCATTCCTGTGTAAATGAGAACAGAAATGAGCTCAGAGCAGAAGGATCAGATCCTCACAGGTACAGAGAGCAGCTGTATGAGTTACACAGGACTGCAGTGGATCAGGCCTTAGAGAGTAATAATGGACACCTGGACCTTTTCCTCCGATTCCTTCTCGGCCTCTCGCTGGACTCCATTCAGACTCTCTTACGAGGAATACTGACGCAGACAGGAAGCAGAGCAGCTGCGCCAGACCCACAGCCAAGAAGAAGAAATGATGGAGAAGGACATAAAAAATCCTCCGACATTACTTTCTTTAACGGACTACTGAAATGCATTGGAATCTCATCACCCGCACCAGACCCACAAACAGAAAGCAGATCAGAGAGCATTAATAAAACAGTCCAGTACATTAAGGAGAGGATCAGAGAGGAATCTTCAGCAGAGAGAACCATCAACCTGTTCCACTGTCTGAATGAGCTGAATGACGCCTCTCTAGTGCAGGAGATCCAGGAATTCCAGAGATCAGGAGAACTTTCTGATGTAGAGCTGGAGCCGCACCAGTGTTCAGCTCTGGCCTTTGTGTTACTGATGTCAGAGGAGGTCCTGGATGAGTTTGACCTGAAGATCTACAGGACATCAGCAGCAGGTTATCAGAGACTGGTACCAGTAATCAGGAACTGCAGGAAGGCCATGTGAGTATGATGTCATCAATAATGCAGATTTTTTTTTTTTGGAACATTGTTTTTATTGTGCATTTTCACGTTACATACAAAAAGATGACAAAACACAATAAATTCAAGCAAAATTAAGGGAGATTAACACAGAAATAACTGACAGACAATGCACTCCATTCCTGCGCTACAGCATCCCATCCCAATTCACAAAATCCATGTCGCCTACAGTTCACACATTCCCTCTGTTCACACATTTCTGCTAATAGAAGTAAAAGCTGGGCGACTGACCGAGAGAATAATCATAGCACAGCAGGAAGTACTATGGGGCTCATGCCCACATCAACACAGACGCACACATGTATGCCTGTATGTACACATATATGCCTACACACACTCGTACGCACGTACATATAAACACAAGTTTGAGCACAAGTAAGGAAGTGAATAATTATGTCGGGACAACTTGTGATCTATGGAAGATGGAGTGCCTATGTTAAACAGAAAATAAGTAATCAAATGAAGTTACAGGTAATTAAAAAGAAAAAAAAAGAATGGAATATATTTGTACACTGAAAAAAATAAATTAAGGAGTTGTGGAGCAGTACAGATTTATCCAGTTATGTTTCTAGGAAATAAATCCAGGCTTGCCGTATTGTTAAAAACCTCTGTGGGTCACCTCTTACATTATCCGTAATCTTTTCTAAGGGCAGACAGTGGTTGAGCTCATTTACCCATTGAGAGTGACTCAGGGGATCCTCAGAAATCCATTGAGATAAAATACATTTTTTTGCTGCTATCATGGCCTACCCAAGTAAATTGACTGAGTGCACTGAGTTAAACTGAACTGGAGGTTACAGTAATCACCAAGCAGCACTATAGAAGGTGATAAACTAAGTTCAATATTTAAGACTTTCATAAGTGTATTTTCTATGGCCTTCCACCATTATTATTATGTCTCCCCCTCCGGAGGGAGAGGGGAGGCATATTGTTTTAGGCTCGGTTCCCGTTCGCGTGGGCGTTCCCATTTTATTTCTGGAGCCTAACTCCAAAACTGTTTACATGATCTTAAAGAAGCTTTGCATACTTACTACTCAGGTGCTGAAGTGGTGCCTTTTGGTATGTGGCTGTCTGTCCGTTCATCTGTCTGTCTGGATTTAATCAAGTTTTTGGGGAGGGGGCTGGGTTAGGCAGGGAAGGGGGGGGGAGACATGTTTTTATGAGTAAAAACACATTCTAGTCTTAACTTTAGGCATGCCCAGATGATGTATAAGAGGTTTCCAATCACAATTTTACATTTGATGCAATGTGGAGATGTATTGCCCCTTTTGAAAAATTACCACAAAATACTACAGTAAAAATACTATAGTTTTCTTTAGTAACTATGTACTGTAGTAACTCTGTAGCTTACTTTAGTGATGCTAAAGTAAATCACAAAAGACAAACTCTACTATAGTAAACTATAGCGATGATATTCAATTACTATAGTATATTTGCAAAAAACTATAGTTTACTGTAGTAAAGTGTAGTTTACTACAGTTTACATCAATTTTACTGTAGTAAACTATAGTTAACTATAGTAAAATTTTATAAGGGGCCCTTAAAACGGCTAATCTTTTCAGGAGTGTAAAAATCTGTGAAAAGTTTTATAGTTACAAATTTTATATCTTGGACTAATATGGGCCTTTTGTGCGTCTGTAAGCAATCGAGACCACTGATCCTCCTCTATCTTAATTCTGAGATCTCTCTTTCATTTCTCTCCGACCAAATAAGTGTTATCTATACAGAAACACAGTGAAAACGCAATGCCTACTTTTTAAAATCGTAGTCGATTTTTTGAAGCCATCAAAATTACCACAGAAAAAATATAGTGGTATGAAGGTTAAAAGCTGGAATTTGGGAAAGTCCGGGTTCAAACTCGGTCTGTCAGGGGATCACGTCTCCAAAACGCCACCATGTCATTAGCAGCAGGTTGAATGCATCACTTGAATGACATGCAAGTGCAAAGCAAGACATTGGACGCATAGAAGGCACAGTGTTTCATCCCCATCAGCATCAGTGTCAGAATGCCACAGCTTACAGAACCGCAGAGGGAGCGAGTTTTGGGGATGCTGCTTGTGGGAATATCTCAAACAGAGGTTACCCGCCTGTTCAGGGTCAGTCCATCCACCATTAACAGACTGGAGCATCGCTACCAACAGACAGGAAGCGTTCACGACCTGATCTTAACCCCACTGAACACATGTGGGATGAATTGGGTCGTCGTGTGCTCCAGTGTCAACATCAACCACGCAACGTCGCCGAGTTGACAGCAGCACTACAGGAGGAGTGGAGGAACTTTCCCCAAGCAACTGCGTGATGTTTGTGCGAATCAATGCCTCGCCGTTTATGCGCATGTGTGCAAGCACTGGGAGGACACTGACAGTTTGTGGAGGGTCTGTGCATTCACAATGGCATATTGGAAACATTTTTTGATGATAATGTGATGAAACTTTACAGTGTTATGGACAATTAAATTCTTTTTCTATATATATTAAAATTGAATTGAAAAACATAGTTTTTTCTTCTTTTTGGTTATTAAATATGAGTGTTGCGTTTTCACTGTGTCAGTATATATTATGTGTCATTAAGAGGTCATCAGATGATGCAGTATATTTGCAGTTATTTCCTTGGGTTAGTGGTGTTTCCAATTGAGAAAGCTTTGGTCTTTCTAAGGACCCACCCACTTGTGACCGTGTAAAATGTCACTATTGTAGATATTCTATAAAAATGTGCTGTAGAAATTTGGTAGGAGTCTTTCAGTTGCTGAAACGACATTAGTGAGTCACCATCATACAGGTCACCAATGATAATAATATTATACGGGCCCAGACCTAAAAGCCTTGTCATTTTGGACAAATTCTAAAAGAGAGTTAGACATTGTAGGGGTAAGTGAAGAAAGAGAGGTGACTTGTCCTAAATAACGATTAATTTTGTCCCAAATCTTAAGTGAATGAATTATGATCGGGTTATTTGTGTATTTCCTTACATTTTTATTATTAAAACAGTATGGGATATGTGATCTCACTTTAAGATGTGACATTCTATCTGGGTCCAAGAGGGGATTTCCTCTCCTCCAAACCAGTAAAAAATTGATCTGAACTGGGCAGCCCAGAATATAATTGTATATCAGGGAGTCCCGATCCTCCTCTTCCTACTGGTAAGCAAAGAATAAATCTTTTAATTCTTGGGATCTTGTATCACCATATGAACTTCCCTACAGCTGTATTAAATTTATTGAAAAGGGATTTTGGAAGGTCAGATGGAATTGATTGGAACAGGTGCGTAATGTTCATTATGTTCATTTTAATGACGTTTACTCTTTCCAAGGGTCTTACAGGTAGTGTAGTCTGTCTCTTTAAGTCTTTTTCAGTGTTTTGTAATAGGGGTAGGTAAATGCAGATTAAGATTTCTATCTGTCATGATTCCGAGGTATTTCATTATAAATTTGACTTGAAAGGGTGGATAAGTTATCATTGTAGATGGTCCTGGTGTAGATAATGGGAGGAGCTCACTTTTACCCCAATTAATTTTGTGGCCCGAAAAGCTACTACGGTTGTCAATTAGGTTTAAGAAAGCTTTAAGTGAAGTGTGAGGGTTAATCAAAAATAAAAGTATGTCATTGGCATATCGCGCAATTTTGTGTGTAGTATTTCCAGTTGAAATTCCCATTATATTAGATGTCTCTCTAATTTGTTGAGCAAGTGGTTCCAGGATAAGGGCAAAAATTAAGGGGGACAGAGGATATCCCTGCCTTGTGCCGCATTCAATATCAAAGGAGCTTGATGCAGTTCCATTAGAACTCACCCTAGTGCTGGGTTTATCATACAGAAGTCTGATACAGTCAATAAAGTATTAGCCAAAGTTGAAATGTTCCAGGAGTTTAAACATATACTCCCGCTCCACATGATCAAACGCCTTTTCGGCATCTAATGAGGCAATTACAGGTGCGTCGTTTGAGCTTCCTACTTCTGAAATTATGTTAAAAAGGCCCCTGAGAATGTTCATTGAAACTATTATTTTTTTTATAAAGCTTGTCTGATCTTTGTGAATGATTTAGGGTAGATATTTCTCTTGTTTCATGGTTATAGTGCGAGGCCACGCCTCCAGCCGTCCAGCTCATCGGTCTACTGAATCCTGGAGCGCACTTCTGTCATTATTCAATCATATCCTGCACCTGTTCCTTGTTTTCTCTGAGTGGTGGCAGAGTACATTAAAGGCTGAGCTTATCCCAGCCTCTTTGTGAAATCTGTGTAATCTCATGCCTGTGTGACATAGTAGTCTTATATAGGCTGTATTTCAGTACTTGCGTATTTACACAAAAACCTAGAATCCGTGCTGCTTTCTGTGTTTGTTTATTTGACAGGGACAGTGCACAGCTCTCAGCTGTACCAGAGTTAGCTACAAGCTAATTTTTATCTGTCCTGGGAAGGAAACAGAGAACATCTCTGGTAAAACAAGGAATCTAACACTAGTATAAAACAGACAAATTAGCTCACAATAAACAGTTATAAAATAAAACACAATCACAAAAAACCTTCATCAGCAACAAGAACGAGATTTCACAACAAGCATTGCAGCAACAACAATAAAGTTTAACAATATTAAGACACAACAACAACAATAAAATCACAATGCTAAGACACGACAATAACAACAAGATTACACATTAATTAAGATCCAATATTTGGGTTTATGATTGATGGATACATAATTGGATTGATTTTAACCATCATTTCATTCTAGATTTAAAACCAGTAAAGCTGTTATTCTCTCTTATCTCGCTCGGGACTGAGTTCCAGTAACTTATAGCTCTAACAGAGAAAACTGATCTGCCGAACTCAGTAGATCTATGCTGTACTACACTGTCACCTCTGTTGGTCGTCGTAGTTGTCCTCCTGCTGTCTGAGCGCAATGATATGAACTCTTTTAGTGGAGGAGCGGCCAAGTCATTGATTACTCTGTACACTAGACTAACATTAGCAAGACACACAAAGCTATCAAAAGTCAGGAGTTGATCCCTTTGAATGATGTTGCAGTGGTGATAACTTGATGGCTTTTTGTCTTGTGCCCTTTTAGACCACATTTCAGAAATGGCCATGATGAAAAAAAGTTACAAAGTTGGCTATATTGGAAATGACTTTTCTCACATAAAAAGTGGAAATTTGCAATTGATGACATTAAACCATGAACTGGCTTCTAATTGATAAAATTGAGGACACATAGTCACTAAAATTAACTATTAATAGGCTATTAAGAAGACAAAGCGTTTTATAATGAGTCAAACCAGCTAAATGTTACTTGTTTGGTTTCAGGAAAGAATTTGAACATGTGCGTTCAGAACCCTAATTAGCAGCTGACTGATTGATCGCAGTCTTGCATTTGATCGCATAAAACATATCGCGACCTTGGCTTGGCATGCTTACTTGGAACATCAAAATAAACAAAATGAATGTTGGGCTTTGAAACATCATGGAATGCATTACCATTTCTGTCGTAATGTGATTTAAGGGGGTAAAAATGTTCCACTAATTTGAAAAGCAACTAATTAAAAAAAATAATAGTTTCTTTCTGGTATGGTAATTGTGGTTTGAACAAAAACCAGCATACACAGTGGGTCCCCAGGGCTGACTTTGGGAACCACTGCTCTATACTATATCAGGGCTCTAAAGTCTCACGCACTGAGCGTGATTGTCACTCATTTCAGTTGGATGTCACGCACTTACGCCACACATAGTATTTCTCATGCAAAAAAAAAAGAAAGATTAACACAAAAACAATTTCCAACAGTAGGCCTATTAGCGCAGCAGCACCGCTATAACTGTGGAAACTGGCAGGAATCAAACACGTCTCCCCTGGAGTTCTCAGTGGCAGCTTGCCACCTGCCAGCCAATCAAAAAAAAAGGAAAGGGGCTACACAATAGCCAATCAGATAATAGCACTATCATATCTGGGTAAGATTTAGGGCAACAACCAATGAAAAAAAATGGTGTAAACTGCGTGCCTATAGAGGTCTTGATCACAGCTGTCTGGGTAGAGACGCTGACTCGGTGTGTGCTTCTCGGCGGTTTGGGGGCGGGTGTCGTGGGCGTGTTTAGAGTGGATTCTTCCTGATTCATCACAGGTTTTATACATTCCTGATTGTCTTGAAATCGTGACGAAAGAATTTCGACAGATCTCGCGAAGTTCTCGATACGAGGCGTTCCGAGCATGCGCGCGGGAAGATGTTTGAATTAGGGGGGGCTGCCAACCGAAAGCAGAAGAGTGACGTCATTTTTTTTTTTTTTTTTTTTTTTAGCGCTGCATGAGGGCGTTATGACAATGTTGGTCTTTGCAACAGCGGTCATAGCAACTAAGGGTGCAAACGAGTTCTGGAATAAAAGAATACTTGCCATATAGATCATAACTGATTACAAAATATTATAATTTATAATTGTTTTGTTGTCCTGGGGCCTGTATTTTTTTCTGTTTTATCCCAATAGGTTCCTTTGTTTTGTTTGCATGTGTCATTTAAAAAGCTATCATGCTTGTTGCCTTATTTGTTTCAACCTCTTCAACCCCAACTCCTGGTAATGCTGCCTTTAAGGGATTTGCCTGTCTCACACATGACGGCTCACAACGCCTCCCAGTTTGATATCTCCTGATTCACAATCAAACCATTTATAATTTGAATTAACAAGACCAATCGTATAATGATTAAGAAATTATTAATGAGGAAATGACCAAGAAACCACCCACAGGCTACATTGAAAACGCGCACGTAATTATAGGGATGACAAGTACCCCCCAACTCAGAAATAAAACCCTCCAAAATATAATGGCGAGCCCCCTTTTAAAATTGTTCTGGAAAATAAAAAGCCGAAAAAAGTTGAGGTTGGATACGGAATTATTTCCCCATCTCTAAATTCCATCTCCCTTTCACCATTTTTTACATTTAAAACAGAAACATCTTCCTGTCGCGCCCTAGAAAACATTAGCGCAGAAGGACGTGACTTTGTAAGCCTAGCTTTTATGCGCCGGTTTATGTGCTACAGGAGTTCGTCAGCCCCAAAAATAAACAAATAATCCTCGGACAAAATCCTCCATTTGAATAAAGTGATTCATAATTTTTAATTCAATCAACTATCCTTAATGAATGTCGCTTGTCAGTTTCGCCAACATAAATGAATCCAGGCAGCAGACTAATCCCATAAAAGGCGAAAATAACCGTTCTCTTTTGGATCATAATCAGCATTCTTAAAATTCTCCCAAACCGGCGATTTTTTTTTTTTTAACATCTTTTTTCAGCGGGTACGTGAAAGCCATTCTCAAGCTTTCGGTAATGAGTGCATTCTCTCACCCAAGCTGCCGCAGTACGTGTCGGGATGACTGTGCCCTCTGAGCGGTATTCCTTCATGGCCCAGGAATTTAACGGATCTTAAATGTTATAAACATTTTTAACTGAATAAACAACACGGTCCTTGCAACATGTTGATTCCTAGCTGCAAACTCCCAAAACATAGCACTGACTGGAGTTACTAAAAGCATGGCTAACACACTTAATGGATCAGAGTGCAGGTCTGACAACTCATGCTGACCAAGATCTTTCTTTTGCCTTTTCCCAGTTGCTAAATCCCCCTTTAGCAAACGAATTGTCACAGAAGTTGCGCAGATAAAGCAAAGAATGAGGTCCGTTTCTTTAACACAATGCAACCATCGCCATTTTCAAACAAACCTCATTGAAACGATCTGTCAAATCACACCATGCCGAATTTGCTTCCAGGAAATACGATGTTCTGTTGAAAGGATCCGGAGTGCATGGCAGCGCTAAAGTGAGTGACCCCCTGCTGATCCTCTCTACCGGAGCAACAAGCTAGCTAGTCCTAGGGAAAAAGTCATATATTCTTTTCTGCGCCATTTTCAGCAGCAATGACCTCTTGCGTAGCTGCTAGGCTATCTCCCATAGTAACGCGTTTTTACCTTTGACCTTAAAACGTAGCCTACATAAACACGAATTTTAAATACATGTCAGTCATTTTTATGCATTATTATTTTATATTCTGATATGAATTTCATTGTGTGATATTTTTAAATTGCTCAGATGGCGAAATTGGTAATGATTAGGGGTGAAACGATTCTGAATCGATGTTTTTTTACAGCGTAGTAACACCACCTGTTACCATGGGGCGAACATCCGAGCTTTCCCTTTTCCTTTATTAACCCCCTTGCTGTCCTGAACGAAAGTGCCTAACATCAAAGGGCATGGGAAATGCTTCCGGAAAAAACTTGACTGACATCAGTATTTTTCGGCTACGTGCTGAGAGGAGCCAAGCAAATGAAAACAACATCGTCTCCTATTAACCAATTAGGCAACTCTAAGAAAAGTATACCTGTTCCCATTTAATTTGCTTGATTAGCAATCAAATTGTGGATCTGTTTACTCTTTAAGTTGAATGAGTAGAGCTGTTTATTAAGACATGTTTGATGGCTGCATTTTGAAATTTCAATGGCCATAGAACAGCAGATTTGCATGAACACGATTGCCATTGCCACGCCATTTTGTGCGACTGTGATAATTTATATCTCACAGTACGTTTCATCCGCTTTTCAGAATGTTTTCCACCTTGTGTATTTTTTAGACGCTTAAACTCCAGGGCGATCTAATAACAAATCTGTTTTAAATTAATCTTGAATAATGTCCTAAAATGCTACAATGAGAGATGTAATTCAGAGGAAGATTATTTCTAATTATTCAAATTGGCATTCCTACAATCTAACGCCGTAGCCCAGTTAGGTTTGTCTGCTTTTCACCATCACATCTTAATCGTTATAGGCTACTGAAATTGCTTTATTGTTATTTAGTCCAAGTACATGGGAGCAGATTCAGGGAAGGGCGGAGCACCTGCAATTAGCGAAATCTAAACTCAGGCTTCTTCCTGACGGCATTTTAAATCGTTTTAAGCCACTTCAGGTGTGTATGTTTCAAGAAATGACACGCGACTGCCTACACACCCCATGACGGCAAGTTGTCTCATCACACTTCAAAAAAAAAAAAAAAAAAAACCTCGTTCTACATCGCCATATCCCAACTCAGCATTTTATCTCTCATTGTAGTATTTTAGGAGATCTATAATGATAAAATAAAAATAAAGAGATTTATTTTCAGATCGCCCTGGATTTCCAGCGTCTAAACGATACACAAGGTTGAAAACATTAAAGCGGATGAAACGTGAATGTGAGCTATAAATTATCACAATCACACGAAATGGCCAAATACGCGTTCTTGCAAATCTATGCCCATTTAACTTTCAGAATGCGGCAATCAAACACGCTGTCTTAATAAACAGCTCTACTCATTCAGAAAAGTAAAAAAGCGAATGCCCCGTTTAATTGCTAATTGAGCAAAATAAACAGGGACAAGATTAGAGTAACCTAATTGCTTAAAAGGAGACGATTCTGTAGTCCTGTACTTGGTTCCGTGCAGCATGTCGCCGAAAAATACTACTGTCAGTAAAGTTTTTTTCCGGAAGCATTTCTCATGCCCTCTGATGTTTGGCACTTTCGTTCAAGACTGCGTCTGGTTTAATAACGGAAAAGGGAAAGCGCGGATGTTCGCCCCATGGCGGTCCTATGCCTTAAAAAACATCGATTCAGTATCGATTCAGAATCGTTACACCCCTAGTAATGATAAATTTTTTTTTATTCTGCTCAGTAAGGGGGTGCTCAGCACCCTCCGTACCCCAGTAGGGGGTGCTGCAGCACCCTCAGCACCCCACTTCCCGCGCCCTTGGTTCCGAGAGGCAGGAAATCACGTGAATTCCCGTTTGAGAATTACGGCAGAACCCCGATGTGTCATTTTTGACAACTTTTTTGACATTTGCCATGGAGGTTGAAGCTTATAGCATGTTCAGAATGTCAAAAAGCATGGATCAGCATAATATGTCTCCTTTAATAACTGGCAGATCAATATAATAGATCAATCTTTGTCAATGAACACAATGCGTAGTGAAATTAAGTGAGGTTGTATTTATTTATAATTATAGGACTCGGGCTCTATTTTGATGTTTTTTCAAATGCAGACGTTTGTTGGTGAAATTGCTCATTTAAGGTGCAGAGAGTTTCGTTGTTTTGTGATGTGTGGTCAGATATATGGGTTGAGCTGATGTGTCAATATAAACATTTAGCTCTGTGCAGCTCAGGAAGGGAATAATGTGATTCTGTTTAGATCGAGCCACTGCTGGTGCCTGTTACACCAGCGAACACTACACTGTAACATGAATGGGACAATACACTCAGTTCGACTCTTGTTGCAAAATACAGAGTATTTTTATCAGACAGATCAAGATACAGGGAGGAAAAGACACAAAGCAGAAAAGGTGAACTTTAAAGCTGGTTGGACAGGGACTCATGAAGACTTGCACACCTAAAGCACAATGTGTTTCCTCCCGTGAGTCTCATCGCTGTGTGTGTGCCCATGGGAGTGGACAGGGCGTTTGTCCAATCAGTGACAATCGGCGTCACAACATATACCTACCTTTTCCGTTTTCTTTCTGTTTGCATGTTCTCTTTTTTGTTTGTGTGTTCTCCTTTTTATTTGCGTGTTTTGCACTTCAGGGCCACCGTAGGTTTGGCATTGTTTTGTTGAAAGAGCGAATGTCAGGCAGCTCAAGTTATGAGAAAGATACATTTTTGTGGTATGAGGCAGTGGACAGCGTAAGTTACTTCTTAATACATAAGACAAGATTATGTACTCAAATACACAGGAGGGAAATTGGCCGTTTCGGTTTCAATCGTTCAGTAAAACTACTGGCTTTGGCATTAGTCTGCTGATACACTGGTAAGTAGCTCTAAGTTGATAGTTTTTGACTTTGTCCTCACAGTTCACAACCATCTTGTAGCGGCACTGGCTGCAGCTCTACATTGACGAGTGTGAAAATTATTTGACACAGAAGGAATTATGGCTAGAGGATCAGTCTATCCCACATGGTGATACGACCCCATGAAGTTTTCCTAACACACATTTTTTCCAGGTTTTCTCTGGTGAATTACAAGAAAACACGACACATCCATGTTTTCAGTACTTGTTTATATATCATTGTTATTAAATTGTTTACTTCAAATTGTTAACTTGTTGTTAACTTCAAATTGCATTTGGACTGCTCGCGATATAATGGAGCAGCACCAATAAACACAGTTTCAAATGACGTAGCCGATCAATAACGTGGTTCGCATTACTATAGCTAACATATAACAACTCAGTCTTAGGGCTCTAAATTCGTTGACCAGGCGTAGGCGCAGCGAATGGGGGGAGCGCCGCGCCAATGGGGTGTATCCAGGCGTATTTTCCAATTTTGTTCCCGGCGTAGCCCGGCGCAAGTACTCCTCTGTCCCGCCTCTGTCCCTCCTGCCGGCGCAAGTGGCAAAGAGGGAGGAGAGAAGGCGAGAGAGGGTTTAACACAGCCGAGTCAAATCTTCACCAATCAAATGAGCTCCTCTCTTCACCTTTAAAGTGTTGGAATAAAGAAGCCTCTGTCCTATATCTGCATGGTGCGTTATTGTTGCATTTTACTTTGCTGCTTCAGGCATGTTTTCTGCACCACTTACGTCTATATTAAGCATTACGAATATGAGCTAGCTGGCTAGCTAGGGCATTCACAAATTATTACCATTAGCAAACTTGAATGGAATTTCAAAACGAAACTACGTCAGATCATTCAAACTTATGAAGTTGGAATAAAATACGACAGTTGCCCATTTATTTCTTCTGCCTGCATCATTGGGAAGGGAAACGATGGATAGCGTGTTCCTATTATTACACCCTGCTGCTGCTTAAAATTTTGGGATTAACATGCATGGACAACAATGCAAGATACGTTACTTTTATTTATTTTCAATATGTGATCTTAACTCAGTACGAGATCATAGCAATCAGGCTGTATTCCTTTCCCCCACTAAAAACAATAAAACCAAAGTGACAATGATAGTATTTAGCCGCTTGCACACTGGACGAGAAACAAATTTTTCGCACGACAGATTACATTCAAAGTCAATGCGTGTATTCACGTCTTTGCATTGACTTTGAATGTAATCAGTCGTGCGAAAAATTCGTTTCGCGTCCGGTGTGAAAGCAGCTGAAAGACAAATACCCACGTAGCCTACACACACACTCACGCGCCCACATGCACACATCCTTCTCTCTCTCTCTCTCTCTCTCTCTCTCTCTCTCTCTCTCTTTCTCTGATCTGACATCAGGACAATCGCTATAGATACTATAATTTATGTGCTGATTCAGATAGTTACATTAAATAGTGGTTGCTGTAATTATTATTGCATTGAAATATGCCTGACATTCTGGAAACCTGCCTGTGAGGTGTCGGTGACGTGTGCGCACTGTGCGCCGGTCAGCCAAATTACCACTGCACAGAAAGTAAACCAGGTTGGAGCTGGGAGCTCTCTGCGCACTTTCGGCGGAGCCTATTGTCACGAAATTGTCACTGCGTTATGATGAATATGTGACACCTTCCCTACTACGCCGCCACACCCATCTCGGCGCACGTCCGTCTACCAAATTGCCAAAGTGGCTGCGCACGGTGTTGCACTGAACGAAATTACCACTGCGTGGGCTGCACCACCCTGCGCTGCGCCAAGAAATTAGATCCCTTAATGTTCACCGATCCGATCAAGGACATGAAACACATCAATGCGCCAATATTCAGTTAGCTCGCTCATCGACCGTTTTCAAGTGTAGCCTATGTCATGTTCGTTGTTTAACTGGGGAAGCGATACTTTGCTTGCAATTTAATTCCAGTTTTATTCGATAGTCTGCAACTTAAAAAGAAATGGAGCCAAGCTCTTCTTATTTATCATTGTTTCAAGGCCATATCGAAATGAGCAATTAAATTAGGCCTATGCCTTAATCACTAATCTTAACTGTTGCTAAGAATAAATCACAAGCTACAATTAAAATGCACATTTGCGTGCATATTTAAGAACGGCATAATGTGGCTCCGAGAGGAGGTGTTACACGTTAGTTTTAAATATATATAAAAACAGTTAGGCTGACTATGAAATGTTGCATTTATTAGTTCAGATGAATTGTACACAACATCAATATTACCTTGATATATTTAATTTAATAATAAATAATTATTAATTCAGAGTAATTTAATTTAATTAATTTAAAGATAATTTATTCAGAGTAAACACAGGCCAAGAATGAAGGACAGTCTTGGCAATACCCGTCGCGTTCCTAATGGATGATTCTATGGATGTTTTATTTGCAATCTGCCAAAACTAATCCGGTCGACACAAAAGCGCATCAACCAAACAATCGACCAGAACACTGCATGGGGACAGCCCTAGTGGTTTTTCTAAATAAAGATTAGGCAGTGTTTATTTTGCCGGTTCACGGCAAAAATGGTTGTTTCATTGTTTTGCCGTACTTCCGGTTTGACTTGCGCAGTAGCTGGTTTCACGGACTTAATAAATTTTTTCTTGGCAGCGTTACGGGTAAAAAGGCTATTAACACTGCCTTCTAATATACCGCGATAATTGGGTCACTTAAAATGCCCGAAAAGTACAACCCCGATTCCGAAATAGTTGGGACGATGCGTAAATTGTGAATAAAATCAAAATGCAATGACTTTCAGATCACATGAGCCAATATGTTATTTACAGTAGAACATAGATAACATTTCAAATGTTGAAACTGAGACATTTTACATTTTTATCTACAAAATGAGCTTATTTCAAATTTTCTGGCTGCAACAGGTCTCAAAAAAGTTGGGACACAGGCAAAAAAAGGGCTGAAAAAGCAATTAATATATAAGAGAATCAGCTGAAAGAACATTTAGCAAGTAATTAAGTTAACTGGCATTAGGTGTGTAACATGATTGGCTATAAAAGGGATGTCTTAGAGAGGCTGAGTCTCTCAGAAGTAAAGATGGCCAGAGGCTCTCCAACCTGTGAAGGCTTGCATAAAAAATTGTGGAATACTTTAAAAACAATGTTCCTCAATGTCAAATTGCAAAGGCTTTGAAGGTCTCATCATTGACAGTGCATAACATCATCAAAAGATTCAGAGACACTGGAAAAATCTCTGTGCGTAAGGGACAAGGTCGAAGACCTTGACTGGCTGCTCTTGATCTCTGGGCCCTCAGACGCCACTGCATCACTCACCGGCATGATTCTGTCATTGATGTTACTAAATGGGCCCAGGAATACTTAAATAAAACCACTGTCAGTAAACACAGTCCGCCGTGCCACCCACAGATGCCACCTAAAACTCTATCATGCAAAAAGGAAGCCATTGTTGAGCATGATCCAGAAGCGCCGCTGTGTTCTATGGGCCAAAGCTCATTTAAAATGGACTGTAGCAAAGTGGCAAAGTGTCCTGTGGTCAGACGAGTCCAAATTTGACATTCCTGTTGGAAATTATGGGCGTTGTGTCCTCGGGGCTAAAGAGGAGAAAGACCACCCCTCCTGTTATCAGCGTTCAGTTCAAAAGCCAGCATCTCTGATGGTATGGGGATGCATTAGTGCATATGGTCTGGGACCCTTGCATGTTTTAAAAAGCACCATGAATGCTGAAAGGTATATAAATGTTTTAGAGCAACATATGCTCCCCTCCAGACGACATCTATTCCAGGGAAGGCCTTGTGTATTTCAGCAGGACAGTGCAAAACCACATACTGCAGCTATTACAACAGCATGGCTTCGTAGTAGAAGAGTCCATGTGCTGAACTGGCCTGCCTGCAGTCCTGATCTTTCACCAATTGAGAATATTTGTCGCATAATTAAACGAAAAGTCCGCCAAAGGAGACCCAAAACTCTCCAGCAGCTGGAAGCCTGTATTAAACAAGAGTGCGATCAAATTCCAATGGCTAAACTCAAGACAGTTGTCTCCTCAATGCCCGGACGCCTCGACTCTGTGTTAAAAAGAAGAGGGGATGCTACACCCTGGTAAACAGGCTCCTGTCCCAACTTTTTTGAGACCTGTAGCAGCCATCAAATTTGAAATTAGCTCATTTTGTGGATAAAATTGTAAAATTTCTCAGTTTGAACATTTGCTATGTTATCTCTGTTCTATTGTGAATAAAATACTGGCTTGCGTGATTTGAAAGTCATTGCGTTATGATTTTATTCACAATTTACTCTTTGTCCCAACTATTTCGAAATTGGGGTTGTATGTTGACATGGTTTTCATTTCACTGCTTGTAATGATCATTTGGTTTCTTGGTGATTTTGATTACTTACTTGCTATATCTAGACAACTAAGTTGAATTTGCTTGCCAGTTAGTTTTGCGGACATGAATTAATGTCATTAACCCCACTATGACTGCGTCCCATGCCGCTGCGTAATATTAAATTCTGAACCGCCTTCTCATTGATAAAACCCCCCAAAATATATTAGAGCCCCCCTTTTAAAATCGTACTGGCATATAAAAAGACGTAAAAAGTGGAGGTGGGATACGAAATTCATTCCCCTGACGATATAGGCTAAGCTCCATTAGTTTTCTCTGAAAAACTGAAAGCATTGACTCCCTCAGCGCAACGTGGCCTTGAAAGGCTATATTGGCGAGATATTGGCAAGATAAGTCCCCAACGTTGTTCTTTTCAGCACAAATGAAAATACGAAATCAAATGTGTTGCGTTCAGTGAAACAGTAATGATGTTGCTTCCGTACGTCTTGGCCTCATATTTTACATGTGTACCTCCGCACTTATCCATGCTGAGAGGAGATTAGGATCATGTGTGCTTGCCAGTTCTTTTGAACACTGCAAATTTGTTGCAGGAACACTGTAGCCATTGGCTGACTTATGGCGTGGGACCCAATCATCGTGGGGTTAATGACATAAATTCGCGTCCGCAAAACTAACTGGCAAGCAAATTCAACTTTGTTGGCTATATATAGCAAGAAAGTAATCAAAATTGCAAAGAAATCAAGTGATTATTGCAAGCAGTGAAATGAAAACCATGTCAACGTACTTTTCGGACGTTTTAAGTGACCCAATTATCGTGGTATATCAAAAGGCAGGGTTTACTAGCCTTTTGCCAGTAACGCCGCTAGGAAAAAATTAACCAAGTCCTTGAAACCAGCTACTGCGCAAGTCAAACCGTAAGTACGGCAAAATAACAAAACTACCATCATTGCCGTGAACCGGCAAAGTAAACACTGCCTAAAGATTACTGCTCGTTTGTTCGATCCAGAATGAATTTGACCTGCTTTCTCCTGTTTGGAAAACAATACATGATGATTGAAAGTGAACCTTGAACCTTCTCCATCAACAACTGTCAATTTGACAACAAAGTAAGCAGTCTCTGACTTAGAAAAACAATAAAGAAATTGTTTTTAAGTACATAACCAAGCAGTATTACAGCACTTGGTTCTAAGACTGTCATTTGATACTGCGTAGTGATATAAAGCAAGGCGATATCAAAAGACTTTGTCATGAACTCATTCCTCTGAGAAAATAAATTCCAAATCAGTCTGTCGCGCGATGGACATTTTCACAGACTCGCAATGGTGATGGACCGTGCGTGGGCCTGGAACGATAATGATCAATGGAGCTTCGGAACGTATTCAATCAACTGCGATCAGTTGAGTTTTTTCAAAGAATTCTGGTACTGTATAATAGGCAGAAAAAAAATATTTAGACTTAATTGGGGCATGGGTGCATTCTAGGCCCGGTAAGTGGCTTTATAATGCGCTGTATTTTTAATTTATGCGTGATTTGCACACGGGGGCGTACGCGAGGGGGGTTATGGGGATATTTCCAGGATCCTGGCACTCATCCAACATACATTTTCCCCGAGCCTCCTCCCTCTTCCACCTCCCATAAAAATGCTCCGACACACTTCCTGAGAAGCAATTCATTTTGGGAGACAACCAGCACTAGCTTGTATTTAGGAGACAATTTAGAAGGCAATCAGCACTAGCTTGCATGTCTAGATACATATACAAGCTAACTCGAACAAAATGCATATTATAGGGCAGGCTGTTCAGATATCAAAATTAGGACATGTAACAAGGAGAACATCATGAAGTCAGCTGAACTGTAGCCTATAGAACGCAGAGACAAAGAAATGCAACTCTGGGAAGAATATCAACATCAACATATAACTGTGTCCAAGAATTGACATAAGCTTCAAAAGGCTACAGCAAAAATGCCTTTGGTTGGTTCAAATAGTGAAGGGCATCACGGCAAATAGAAAGGGCATGACTTTTGCGGACAAGAAGAATGTCTACTAAGATTCATTTCATGATGGAAACAATAAAAATACAACTACCAAACAAGAAATCTAATGCAATGTTTAAGCCCTACCCTTCCACCTCCCCATCCCTTCATGGGCATCTGTGATGGTTGGTTTTTCGAGACGCCAAATGCTGTGGCCAGAACGAAAGGAGGTAAAGCAAAATAAGAGACAAACACAGACAAAATAAGAGAGGGAGACTCGCGCTTCCAAAGGACCTAGATCCAGTCCGAGTAACAAAGGAAGCAACGCGAGCTTGACTGAACGAAATGAAAGGGAAAAATCTCGGAAACCGAGATAAAAAGATTTAGCACCAGACGGTGTCCAGAAAGAGGAAAGAAAGAGAGAAAGATTCCCTTGCTAACTAGCACTTTCCCTTTTGCAGCTAATTTCTCAACAACTCTCTAACTAGAGACCTTACCGGCTATAGTGCAAACAAAACATTGACACTCTGGCAAGGGCAGTGAGGCGGAACTTGGGCTTAAATAGAGTCTGGGCGCCGCCCCCAATTAATGCCAGCTGGCCCAAGAATCCGATTGTGGGCAAAGCGATATCGTCCCGGAAGAGAGCAACAAAGAAAGCTCCCAAAGCCACCGCCAGCCTCCAAAACCATGTCAGGACCCCTCCCTCTAAGGGACAGCTCCAGAAGTCCCTAGGGAACCCCATGCACGGAACTCAGAAATGAGTGTAGGATCCAGAATATCCCGAGAAGGAACCCAGCAGCGCTCCTTGGGGCCATATCCCTCCCAGTGGACAAGAAACTGGACCCCACGACCAACACGCCTCTCGGCCAGAATGCGGCGCACGGTGTAAACCGGCCCCCCCCCTCAACCATTCGCGATGGCGGCGGGGGTATGTCGGCAGGTGCCAGGACGCTAGTGCTAACCGGCTTAATTCGAGAGACGTGGAACGACGGATGGATGCGCAAAGATCTAGGGAGCTTTAACTGGACGGTGACCAGATTGATCTTCCGCACAATCTTGAACGGGCCAATATAGCGAGGGGCCAGTTTTTGGGATTCTACCTTCAAGGGGAGGTCCCGGGTAGACAATCAAAGTCCCTGACCCACCTGATAAGATGGGGCCAAACGACGCCTTCTATCGGCGGCAGATTTTTGTTTGAGCCCCGAGTGCAACAGAGAAGAACGGACTCGGGTTCAAACCGACCGACAGCGACGCATGAAATGGTTGACCGAGGGAACCTCGGAATCATTCTCAGTCTCAGGAAACATTGGCGGTTGGTAACCCACCTGAGCTTCAAACGGGGAAAGACCCGTGGAGGAATTCCTCAGTGAGTATTGGGAATACTCGGCCCATGCTAAAAATCGGCTCCATGAAGCTGGATTATCCGCCGCTAAACATCGAAGAGTGTTCTCCAATGACTGATTAGTCTGCTCAGTCTGCCCGTTGGTCTCTGAGTGAAACCCAGAGGAGAGACTCACAGTGGACCCCAGCTGTTTACAAAACGCCCGCCAGAATCTGGTCGTAAACTGAGGACCCTGGTCAGAGACCACATCTTGCGGAAGCCCATGCAGTCGGAACTCATGGTTAACCACAAGAAGGGCTGTCTCCCGCGCTGAAGGCAGCTTGGGCAGCGCAACAAAATGAGCGGCCTTGGAAAAACGGTCAACCATGACCAGGATGACTGTGTTGCCTTCAGACACAGGCAGCCCAGTAAAAAAATCCAGCGCAATATGCGTCCAAGGGCGCTTGGGAACGGGCAATGGTCGCAGCAGACCAGAGGGAGGGAGGTAGGAAATTTTGTTCCTGGAGCAGATGCCACAGCCAGCAACAAATTCCCGAATGTCTCTCATTATACCCGGCCACCAAAAACTTTGGGCCAGGAACTGCTTGGTCCGATGGGCCCCCGGGTGCCCCGCCAAGCAGGAAGAGTGTCCCCACTGGAGGACCTGTGGCCTAACTCTAGGCGGGACAAACAAACAGCCAGGAGGCTCCCCCCCAGGACCGGG
Source organism: Gymnothorax javanicus (assembly GCA_029692085.1). Taxonomy (NCBI): domain Eukaryota; kingdom Metazoa; phylum Chordata; class Actinopteri; order Anguilliformes; family Muraenidae; genus Gymnothorax; species Gymnothorax javanicus. The sequence continues at coordinate 89,176,456 of CM056194.1, forward strand.
ATCGGTCTTCAAAGCCTCCTGAACCACCGCCTCAACCTCCCATTGAATGGGTGCCACAATCTGAGCAGCCGGAAAAACTGGCTCCGGGGTAGGATCGCGATCAGAGCGGTCGTTAATCCACGACAAGGCGTCAGGCTTGATGTTTTTAGAGCCAGGGCGGTAGGTCAGCGTAAAATTAAAGCGGTTAAAGAACAGTGACCACCGCGCCTGCCGGGAATTACGTCGCTTGATTTGCTGAATATACTGGAGATTTTTATAGTCTGTTCATACCACAAAAGGGTGTTCAGCTCCCTCCAACCAGTGGCGCCACTCTTCAAGCGCCAACTTGACCTCCAATAACTCCTGGTCACCAATGCTGTAATTCCGTTCCGCGGCGGACAAAGACCAGGAGAAGTATGCGCATGGGTCTAGCTTATTATCCCAAAGGGGGCGCTGGGACAAAATAGCACCCATACCAACCTCCAAAGCATCAACCTCCACCACTAATGGGAGGAAGGGATCGGGCAAAACCAGAATGGGCTCTGAGCTAAAACGTTTCTTTAATTCCTGAAAGGCAGCATCAGCTGCTGGAGACCAAAAAAACGCTGAGGAGGTATTCTTCCTGGTGAACGCAATAATGGGGGCAGCAACCGCACTAAAATTACGGATAAACCTTCTGTAAAAATTAGCAAAGCCCAAGAAGCGCTGGACCTCCTTAACACTTTGAGGGGCAGGCCAATTCCTGACCGCAGCCACCTTGTCCGGGTCCATGCGGACCGACCCCTTGGAAACAATAAAGCCAAGGAACGAGACAGTTTAGGCGTGAAAAACACATTCCTCGGCCTTGACAAAAAGCTTGGCATTAGGGAGGGCCTCAAGCACACGTCTGACGCGTTGTTTGTGCTCTGAGAGTGTTGAAGAAAAAATCAAAATGTCGTCAAGATTAACGAAGACGAATTTCTCCAACATCTCTCGGAGGACGTCATTGACGAGTGCCTGAAACACCGAGGGGGCGTTAACCAATCCGAACCGCAAGATCAAATATTCGTAGTGCCCGTCATGAGTGTTAAATGCCGTTTTCCATTTGTCCCCCTCCCAAATGCGAACTAAATTATAAGCATTACGGAGATCTAGCTTGGTAAAAAATGACGCCTCCTGCATATATTGAAATGCGGAATTCATTAACGGAAGGGGGTATCGGTTTTTAATGGTGATCTTATTCAAACCCCTATAATCAATACAGGGTCTCAGACCACCATCCTTTTTTCCCCACAAAAAAACCCTGCTCCGGCAGGAGACGTGGATGGCCAAATAAAGCCATTAGTGAGAGCTTCCTGAATATATTCTCGCATGGCCTTACGCTCAGGCCCTGACAGCGAGTATAGCGAACCTCTAGGAGGAGTAGTACCAGGGTAGAGATCGATCTCGCAATCGTACGGACGATGGGGAGGTAACGTTGATGCTTGTTGTTTACTAAAAACCTCGGCGAGATCAGCATAATCATTAGGAACATTAGAAGGCAAACTAAAGTTCAGGGTGCCCCCAAATTCCTCACCCTGTTCAGAATCTAACGTCTCAGTGACTGATTCAAAATCGAAAAAATCCTCTAAAAGGTAATCGTCCTCTGGCTGTCGCCAATCAAATTGAGGATCCCACTCCAATCCCTCCTCTGCCCCTCTTTCTAGTTTAGGAGGGTACGGTGAGACAACCTCCTCACACTCGTTCCAGGCATCAGGAGAGATAAATATTAACATTCAGACATGCTGATTTTATAACAGCCTACTGTGCACATGCAGAGGTTTTACTTTGCTCATCTCCTTATCTAGATCTGGACTTGTCGTTGGCAGCTCCCACAGAGCGGCGGTTTCATGTGTTGTGACTTCATTCTGAAAAAAAATAATGTACTATAATGTGGTAAAAAGCCACTAGATGGCAGTATTGACATTTTTTTTTGTTAAGCAATCTAAAGCTAGGTTTGGGCATGTCCCGGGCATGCCTCAGAGGGGGCTGGAAAAGAGTATATAAGGAGAAAAATCGAGAGAGTGTAGTAGTTGGAGAAATTGCAAGGAGAAATTGTGGAAGGATACATTTGACCAGACCTGTCACTCTTTTCAAGACCTGTGAAGCTTTTTGTGGATTTTAGCCTGTGTTGGAGCATTTTCCTGTCCCAGGACATCGCAACATAGCAGCCCATCTCAATTACCAAGGGACTGTAACTATTTTTTTATTATTATTTCAATCTTGGTCAGTAGGGTAGAGTTGTAGATTAGTTCAAAGGGTTTTGTTTAATTAAATCTGTTGAAGTTGAAGAATTTTGTCTGTCATCCCTTGCTGTCCGTGACGCCATAACAAATTGGGGCCATAACAGTACAATAAATAAGAACAATACATAATATGACAAATGGTACAAAATCTGTGACAATCAATGGAATAAAATCTGAATATCATTGCAGAACTCATCGTGTACGTAGTGGGCTGTAAAGTGTGGCTTTTTTTTTTTTTGCTTGCGCGTTCACAGGTTTAAAAAGAAAGGATTAATATTGCGGATCATTTTGCAAGTTGATATGAGCGGGACTAAGTTATCCTAGTTCTTATACTCACAGAATAGTAGAATTAAACTTGGGCTGTCGCGCAGATGATGTGATACAATGCGTAAACTATAATTTTAATGTATTTAATTTATTTACAATCTTTTGCATACAAATTGCCTAGCGGACACATCATGATTTGGAATTCTAAAATGTTTTTTTATATAAGAAGGAAAAAGTGGCATACTGACACCACACGGAAGCGATGTTTATGTGAGTAATGCAGTGTCTACATGTCCGAAAGTCGGACAGCGTTTTAATATAACTCCGTGTCCGACAGTCGGATGGTTTCAATATAACTCCATGTCCGACAGTCGATTACTGTTTTTAATTTCTTCAAATCTACGGAATCTTTTAGATTTTAAACGTGAATGTTTTGATAAGAGGGCTCAGTTCTTCAAGATGAGTAGGGTACAGCGGGGTAAGATGCCCTTTGCTTATAATTCAATTTCAGCTGTGCCCAGTATGTGGCTCCTGACTTATATAAATGCACTGCCACCTGGAGGGAAATGCTCAGCAACAGATGAGCCAACAGAGCAAGGGACATGTGAGAACTCAAAGTGTTCGTGTTTGACTATCTTTCTTATAAAAAAATGACCGAATGAATCATTTTGCCACAAGTATTTGAATGCCTCAGGAGTCTACAGGACAAGTCGGTGTAACTCTCTGAAGCCTTTTCTATGTATGAAAGGGGGTCCTGTGTGGTGATAATAGGACAAATTGGGGTTAATGAGCCAAAACCAAGATAATAGTGCTGGGGGTAAGATGCCCTTTTTGGATTGGGGTAAGATGCCCCTAGGGAAGGAAGGCCTCTTACCCCATTTTAAGTCATATTCATTCTGTTTTATGAGTTTTTTCTAAAACATTATGTTCTATTTATAGGAAATATATATCAGACATGATGATTTTTATAAAGAACTTGGGAATGGAAAGTTAAGTGTATCCATACATGTTAAAAGTAGGGCCATATGGAGTTACACAATAATGAATCATATGTACATCAATGAGGGCCTAAAAAGAAATATATTGGGTGAAATGCATTATGGTCACTCTTAGTTTTAATGACTTTTCATGGATACTTATATATATTCTACACCGCTACATGTTTATCTAATGTAGTGCCTCATATTTTTTAGTACTCCACTGTACCATCTATTCCTTGATGCATTTAATGCCAACAGTACCTTGCCATCACGTGCCTTAGTGTTTAGTTAGTTAATAAAAAGTTAAGTTTAGGAGAATGTACCTCTTTCTTTCCCCATTTCTTTAGCAAGGAAATTTCTAAAAAGATGTTGATCTTTTGTATGATGTGTACCTGCCAATTAAGACAGCTATAATATGATAATTACTCATGTGAAATGCATTAAAATCAGTATGTATTAGGCCTTACAAGTTATTCTAGATAAGGGGCATCTTACCCCATCCAGAAGGGCATCTTACCCCAGGGGTAGGGTAAGATGACCTTTTTTTAAAAAAAAGTAATTAAACATAAAAAAAATTTCTATAGTGACTACGTCATAAATCTTTTGAGATGTGGTAGCCAACTATAGGTACCATCCATTCAAGCAAAAAAATTATTAATTCATGTTGTTTACCTTCAGTTATGAACATTCCTGCTTAAGGGGGGCATCTTACCCCGCTCTACCCTACCGAGAATTTCAGTCAATGTTTCTGTTTAAGTTTTGCTCAATAAAGTGAGTCGATATTGGCGCGGGACTTTGTGCGTTTATGACGAAATTTGGGGACTGTCGGACAGTGATCCTAAAATACTCTGTGTCCGAAAGTCATAAAAGTTCTAATTTTTCGAGTATTCCAGCAATTATTAGACTTACAAACTTGGCCATGTTTGTGTTCGACCTTCACAAAATGCAAGTTCATAGCTATCGACTTTTCTTGGTCTTTTTATTCGTCTGTTTTCTTCCGTTGAAGATAGACAACTGTCTTTATTCGGTCTCTCTTCTGAAAATTAGTCAGATGGATCGAACAGATTCACACTTTATTTCCACACCAGAGATAAAATAGTGCTTGTAGTCATTGAGCAAATCAATTCCATGACCATGGACATTGTGAATTAAATATCGCATGCACGATCAAGACTGTCGGACGCGAAATGCAAAATACTCCATGTCCGGCAGCCAGCAAAAAGTAAAACTAGGCTATTGATATGAGAACAGATTTATAACAAAATAAAGAATAAAAATATATCACCATCAAACAGAACATCCAAAAAAGATGGCCCGCAAATAAATAAATCGCAGTGTTCATTGGATGTTCTGTTTGTTGTTAAAATGTTTTTTTTTTTAATTATTATTCTTTACTTCGTTATCAATCTGTTCTAATCGTCCTCTTTTTTTTTTTTTTTTTTTTTTTTTTTTTGGCTGTCGGACACGGGGAATTTTGCATTTAATGTCCGACAGGCATTGTACGGACTTCGTTCTATTCATAAAAATGGCCCAAATAAATTGATTACAGTGCCCATTGGATGTGCTGATTGTTTGTGATATATTTTTATTCTTTATTTCGATATAAATCTGCTCTCATCTCAATACTTTCAATTTCTGCTGGCTGCCAGACATGGAGTATTTTGCTTTTCGCGTCCGACAGTCTTGATCGTGCATGCGATATTTAATTCACAATGTCCATGGTCATGGAATTGATTTGCTCACAGACTACAAGCACTATTTTATCTCTGGTGTGGAAATAAAGCGTGAGTCTGTTCGATCCATCTGACAAATTTTCAAAAGAGAGACCGAATAAAGACTGTTGTCTATCTTCAACGGAAGAAAACAGACAAATAAAAAGACCAAGAAAAGTCGATAGCTATCAATTTGCATTTTGTGAAGGTCGAACACAAACATCGCCAAGTTTGTACGTATACTAATTGCTGGAATACTCGAAAAATTAGAACTTTAATGACTTTCGGACACGGAGTATTTTAGGATCTCTGTCAGTCGCTAAATTCGTCATAAATGCACTAAGTCCCGCGCTAATGTCCCTTCTTTTCAATTGAGCAGAGCTTAAACAGAAACATTGATTGAAATTCTCAGTACTCATCTTGAAGAACTGAGCCCTCTTATCAAAACATTCACGTTTAATACCTGAAAGATTCAGTAGATTTGAAGAAATTAAAAACAGTAATCGACTGTCGTACACGGAGTTATATTGAAACCATCCGACTATCAGACACGGAGTAATATTAAAACCCTGTCCGACTTTCGGACATGTAGACACTGCGTTCCCCGCAAAGTACACTGTAAAAAGTCCTTCAATGGCAATGTCCATATTACTTAATTTTAAAATGTATATTTAGTACAATAAATTCATTTTTTCTTTCTTTACTGACAGTTTAAGTTACAGAAAAGTAAAACATGTTCATGTTTTGGTAACTTTAAATTTTCTATCATAAATTTGATTTCCTGGTACTTCACAATAAACTGATTTCACAAAACTTAGTTTAAAAACGTACTCAATAAGTAAAATTGTCAGGACCCGCCCACATGCAGTAATTAGAGAGCACATTTCAGCATTGTAATTTAATTTCTTCAGTAGACATGTTGAATCTGCAAGTCAGACCTTGTTTAATGTGAAATATGGAGTAGAAGAGTGAACAAAAGGGATTATTAATATTTGAGGGGCGGACTGGCCATCGGGAATACTGGGAGTTTTCCCGGTGGGCCGCTGGGTCAGTGCACCGGTCTGGCCAAAGACCTAAATCGCAGTTCGTGATTTGCCACTGGTGGTCAGTAGCCCTCATTAATGTGAGCGATAGCGCAGTGGTGTAGCCTTGTTTGTTCAGCGTTACCTCCTTAACACGAAAAATTTCCATACTTTTTTAAAAAATAGTTTAAGATCTTTCTGTACAGATTTTTAAATGGAGTTGTCAGTTACTGCAGAAAATAACCAAAGTGTGACTCAAAGCTATATATACCACTTTTTATGGTTCTGCTTCACTATTCCGGTTATCCTGTGTCATGGTCATTTTATTTCTTATCTATCTATATATTTGCTTTATGATATAGTAATGACCGAAAAATTGTATTCTTGCAAATAAAAAACGACGCATGCGTTTAATCTATGAACAATTTATTTAATGTTGTTGTTTTCGTCCGAAAAGTTTCAGAAAGCAGGTTTGCTGGAAAATTTGTTTGACCAATGTGTTTGCTTGTCCCCTGTTGCGTTCCCAGTCTAAAAACGCGTTTCAATGAATACGTGGTCAGACGCAAATGTCAGAAAGCAATGGAGAGGCGAAAAAAGCTTAGAGAATAAAGTGAACAGACATTGGAGGCTCAGGCTTTCAAATTTGGTAGGACTGACGTTAAATCATTAGGCTATCGCAAGTATGTGTTCGGGTAGACTTTGCTTGAGCTTACAAAAGGACCCCACTGTTGGACCAGTTGTTAAAGGGATATTTCAACATTTTGGCAAATTGGCCTATTGCCATAATCCCTATAGTTACATGAGTAGGTACATTACCTTTAGTTATCCGTGCCCGTTGTTTTGAGATTCGAGGAGGGAAAGACGCGGTACAGGTGCTGCTCCTTCGAACATAATGAAAGTCAAGGTACAGGTCCCTCGCAGCAAATCTCTTCAAATCGCAATCCAGCAGCTCCAAAACGCTTGGACAACCTGACCTGCACATTCACCACGCTATGAAATGATAATGTATAATTATGAAACATTACGACGCATGAAGCAAATATTCTGAACTACTTTCTTGAGTAACCCGCTGGGCGGATTAACACAGTGCGCAGTGCGCACCTCAGACATTGCGACTTGCGGGTAGCTGCAGTAAACATACGCTTTTGAAATCACTCCGCCCAGCCGGTATGTCTGGAATGTAGTTCTGGTTATGCATTTGCCTTGAAAATAACTCTGTCTCGTAATTATATACATTATTATTTTATAGCGTGGTGAATGTGCAGGTCACAAGTTGTCCACGAGAGCGTTTTGGAGCTGCTGGATTGCGTATTTGAAGAGTTTTGAAGGAACGAGAGACCTGTACCGTTCACTTCCATAATGTTCGTTGAGCCCCTCGCTCCACTTACCTGGCTGATGTCCCGGACTACCTGTTCCGAGTGAAGGCCCCACTTCCCAAGAAACGACGGAGGCGGCGTGGAGTTCGCAGTGGCCGCCTTGTTAGACTGAAATATTGGCTGACAATTTCCCCTGAGCTATTATGGTGTCCAGCGTGTATCCCTCACGACTATGAGGCCTGCTACCGCCACTTCCTCGCTCAGCGTAAATTTGTTCCTTTCACCGCAGCCACTTGGCTGCAGCTGGTTTGTGGACAACGGGATGATACTATGGCCGTGCGCCTTGGCTGGTCTCGTCTCCGGGGATTAGGTGCAGTGAATCCCGCCAATCCCCAGACACTGAGTCGGGCTGCTCCGGCGGCTGACGTGATCCAGACTTCATTGAAATGTATGCTTCTAAACATAAGATCTGTGATGAACAAGACATTTATTATCCAGGATTTCTTTTCTTCCCATTCATTGGACGTACTTTTCCTCACGGAAACCTGGATTAGTGTGGGTGAGTCAGCCGCCTTCTCTGAACTGTTACCTTCGGGCTGTGATTTTATTAATGTGCCGAGGGCCACTGGACGGGGAGGTGGTATTGCATCGATATTTAAAAGCAGATTAAATTATAAATTGCTGACAATAACCTCATTTGCTTCATTTGAAATGAGCTGCTTTGAACTTCGTCAACACAATCCCTTGTTCTGTGCGGTTATTTATAGACCGCCGAAGTACAATAAAGACTTCATCAGTGACTTTTCAGACTTTATTGCCCCCATATTGACGAATTATGATAAGATTCTCATCGTTAGTGATTTTAACCTGCATGTATGTTGCCCTTCTACGCCGATGGCTAAAGACTTTCTAGAATTGCTTGAAGGTGTTAACTTCTGCAACATGTTAACAGACCCACGCAGTCACATGGCCATACATTAGATTTGGTTATTTCTTGTAATTTGCCTATTGACAATTTACTGGTGGGTGATGCAATTATTTCCGACCACTGTCCTATTTTATTTGATTTTATCTTGAATGATCATGTGAAGCCAACTGATCCCGTGCGTCACCGCCACATCCTTAAACCGGACACAGCGGTATCATTTGCTCAGTCTTTTATGGCACATATGCAGTCCGAATTGAGTGACGCTGCATTTCAGGACACTGAAAAAATAACGAACTCATTTATGACTGCGTGCTATGCAGTTATGGACTCTGTCGCTCCACTAAAAGCCGTGCGCCCCAGAGCCACACCTGTGCCGTGGCTCAACAACATCACTCGTGAGGCCAGGCGCAATTGTTGGCAGGCGGAAAGAAAGTGGAAGAGCGACCAGCTACAGGTGTCATGAGATTTTAAGAGACAGTTGGAGAAAATATCAGAAATTGGTCAAAGAGGAAAAGATCAAATATTTTTCAAATTTGGTCTTGAAAAATGTGAGTAATCCTCGCTTTTTATTTCAGACAATTGGGTCTGTTTTAAATCCATCCAAAACCACTCTTTTAGAATGTTGTTTGGAAAAATGTGAAAAATTCTTATGCCATTTCACTGACAAGGTTGCTTTGATTAGGGCTAATTTATTATTTTCATCTTTCAATCCCCTCACAATCATGCCTTGCTCAGCTGTTTTTTCTAAGTTTGAGCCAGTGTCATTGCCTTCTCTTTCAAAAATTGTGAGTCAACTAAAACCCTCATCTAGCCCTACAGACCCTGTCCTTCCAAGGTTGTTTAAGGAGGTGTGGGCTACAATTGGCTCTAGTGTCTGTCAAATTGTGAATAACAGTCTTGTCTCTGGAACTGTCCCCTCTTTTTGCAAACAAGCTGTAATTGAACCTCTCCTTAAGAAACCAGGTCTAGACTCTTCCAAAGTTTTTAATTTTCAGCCAATCTCTTGGCTCCCTTTTGTAGCTAAAATATTGGAAAAAGTGTTCTTAGTCAATTACATTGGTATTTTAGCACATTTCCAGTCAGGCTATAAGGCCCTGCATAGTACCGAATCTGCACTTTTAAAGGTTTTTAATTAGGCATGGGCAATACAAATGAATAAAATGACAACATTTCTTGAGTTGCTGAGAACAAAAATTTTTATTATTTTCTAATGATTTTTTGCAGGTAAGTACAGAAGACACAGACGAAGAGTTTGCCACAAGTCCAACGCCTTTACAGGAAAGGGTCTCAGAGCCACAGGGTCCCAAAATTGGCTGATTTCGGCATTTTTCAACAAAACCCATTGTGAAAATTGGGGGGTGAAGCCTGAGGGCATTTTCGAAAATACAGTCCATTCAGAAATAAACCAGGCCAAATTATCCATTAGGGTACCCTAACAGAAATAATTGACGCTAAAGTCATCTACTCCTTTTCTGAAGTACAGCAGCACCCCCTAGGCCCTTTTTAATGGAAAATGCATTGAATTTCACCCAATTATGCTCAACAATTATTAGGTTTTGCATTGATATTAAAAAATGGTATGAATGGGTTGCCTGTGAAGTTTTTTTGGATCAATGGCCTGCAAAAATGTCAAAATTATCGGTGGGAGGGCAAACATTAATGCTACTCGCCCATTACTACATAAAATGCAGTGAAGTCGCTGATGCCGGCAGTTGTTTGCCCTCCCACTGCTACGAAATGAATCAAACGTTCCCCCTTCAATAACCCGTGGTGATTTAAAAAAAAACTTTACACTGTTTTTTACTATTTCCATATACCCTCCTCCCACGATAGTTTCAATGAGCCACTGTGAATAATTCATAGTAAAACACAGTGACGTGCGGTCGGGGGTTAGTTTGGTGAGGCAGAAACCTCCCCTTTGCTTGATTAGCAATCAGACGATTAACTAGTTTAGTAAGACTATTGGGCAGAATGACGGGCCAGTTTAAGTTTCCGCAGCGTTATTACTCAGTCCATTGAACCTGAAATGCTCACTAGACAGCAGATTTGCGCGTAGCTACTTGCTTCCAGGAAGCCGAAGCAATGTCATCAGTAAATATTAAAACAGTTCGACTTATGCAGAGTTCAATGCTTAATCAATAAACAATGTATTCTCCTTTAAATACGCGCTTTTACATCCAAACAAAAAGCGGGCGCTTATTTTCAGTCTTCTTTCATAATCCGATTAACAAAATGTTTAAACGATATACAGAACTACCGAGAGCCGAGAATTTTTCCTAATTGATTATTTAGATTTCCATCCTTGCAGTCTCGAATTGAAGCGTATACGTGAATGAATCTTGTGACCGGTGGGCTTCAAAGGCCCGGCGTCGGTTTATTCCTTGGTATATTTTACTGAAACTTCACAAATAGGGTCACAGGATATTCTGCCAACCAACTATGTAGGGTAGAGTAAAAATACGCTCACCTTTCTTGCTATTGTTGAGAAGAAATCACGGCGAACTCGCGACGAACTTCACCGACTTCTGTCGAACTTATTTCACATCCCCTGGAGGTCTAGCCTGGACGAACAGACTCGTAATTTCTCAAATTAGATGGCTGTAAGCAAAGCAGGGCCGTAGCTGGGATAAGACGTCGGCGCGGGCTATTTGAAATCTGCCTCCTAAATGGTTATTTTTGCCACACCGTGCACTTGAAAATTTGTAAACACGGCGCAAATTGAGGTCACGCATTCATCCAACGGGCGAACAATAGCTCTGTTCAAATCGCGTTTTTGGCCGTAATATGCAGAGTTCATGTATGAAATGCGGGTATCCTATTGAAAAGGTTGCTTTTAATCAAACCTTGGTGTTCTTTTTGTATGAAAATTGTATTTAGGTCATTTTTTATAAGTTTTCTGAGGCTTGTTTACCGCCCCAGTTCAGCTGTTACGCATTCCATTAGAGTTTATGCAGAGCGTTGCCCACGCCTATTTTAATGACCTGTTTTTAATGACTGATTCTGGTAGTTCTGCCATTTTAGTGCTTTTAGACCTGACTGCTGCTTTTGACACAGTCGACCATGTAACGCTTTTAAATCGCCTTGAAGACTGTGTGGGTGTCAGGGGGACGGCATTAGATTGGTTTAGGTCTTACCTTTCAGGGAGATCCTGTACTGTCAGGCTGGGGGACTCCACCTTGTCCGCTGCCCCTCTCCACTGTGGAGTGCCCCAGGGTTCAATTTTAGGCCCAATCCTTTTTTCTCTTTACCTTCTCCCGCTGGGTGCAATTTTTAGAAAGCACAGCATCTCATACCATTTTTATGCTGATGACTGCCAGATTTATTTACCCATCTCCAAGAGTGCCAGAGGCCCCCTGACACCCTTGCTGAGTTGTCTAGGCGACGTCAAGGCTTGGTTGGCTCAAAATTTTCTTTGTTTAAATGAGGGGAAAACAGAAATTGTCGTGTTTGGACCAACGAATCCCCTTATGGACCTGGGCCCCCTCAAAGATAATGTTAAACCCTTTGCCACCAACCTTGGCGTCACCATGAACAGTGATTTTAAACTCAACAAACAGATCAGCACAGTCGTTAAATCAGGCTTTTTATCACCTTTGTCTTTTATCAAAAGTTAAGCTGTTTTTATCTTTTAAGCACTTTGAGCAAGTTGTGCACGCTTTTATTTCTTCATGCCTGGACTACTGTAATGCACTTTATACTGGCATCTCACATAACGCACTTCACGCTTACAGTTAGTTCAGAACTCTGTGGCACGACTTTTAACAGGAACCAAAAAGCGTGAACATATTACTCCAATTCTTGCGTCTTTGCATTGGCTTCCTGTCAATTTTAGAATTGATTTTAAGATTTTATTGTTTGTTTTTAAAGCATTGGATGGACGGGCCCCTCAGTACATCTCGGACCTCATCCAAATTCATATACCAGTGCGCGCCCTGAGGTCCGAGGGCCAATTCCAGCTTGTGGTGCCTAAGACGTGACTTAAAACCAGGGGGGACCGTGCGTTTTCAGTGGTCGGCCCTAAACTCTGGAACACTCTGCCCCTGCATGTCCGAACGGCCCCCACAGTGGAGTGTTTTAAGTCTCGTCTTAAGACCCATTTTTATTCTTTAGCTTTTAACACCGCGTGAGTTGTGTGGTCCCCTGTGTCTTTTTTTTTTTATATTGTTTTTAGTATGTTTATTTATTTTAGTTATTTTTAGTTATTAGTATTTATTACTAATTATTAGTTATTAATAGTATGTTTTTTTTTAGTTATTTATTGTTTCAGTACATTTCCTTGTCTTGTTTTTACTAGTTTTTGTTTTATAATTGTTTTGTTTTTAATTGATGCTTGGTACAGCACTTTGGAAACGTTCAGTTTAGAAAATGTGCTATATAAATAAAGTGGTATGGTATGGTATATGATGTTAAAATCCATACTTTTTTGTCAAATAACATGAATTTTTTTCGCCAGTCACTACCTCCCCATCCCTGCCACCCGGAGAGTGGGCCAGTCAGTTATGAATTCCCAGGCCACTTTTTTTCCCCAGTCCGCCCCTGTTTGGCACCTGTGAGTTGATACCTGCCTTAGATCTGTTCATTTTCAGTAACTTAGGCCTCATTTACATTGTGAGTGTAATGTGACCCAATTCCGATTTTTTGCTCTTATGTGGCACAGATCGGATATGCTCGTTGACAGTGTAAACAGGAAAAAGACGCATGCATTCGGATATTTTGAGATCGGATACAGGCCTCATTCATATGTGGAAATAAATCAGATATGTATCGGAAATGTGCCAATGCGACCACCGTGTAAACAGGCTGATTGGATTTTCTTACACGTTGCGTCTCTAATGTCATCAAAACTGCGACCATTTAGCTTATTTTGTCGCATAAACAGTGAACGCACGGTAAATGAACGAGGTTTTATATTTGAGAAGCTGGCAGACTGCACATGGAGGCTCTCGCACCCAGACATTCCTATGAACGACTGAAGAGGCAATAATTACAGCATAGATGCAATAGTGGCCCTTTTCCTTCTTCTCTGCCTAAAAATCCTGGCAATGTTAGGCGAAGTTTTCATGCACCACAACATTATCATCAAACATATCGTCGGCCTGCTGATAAAACCTCGTATCTTCAAAATGATAAACTATGATGGTTCTGCCCTGCAGTCCCTCCCCCTCCTGCTGTCTTCGGCTCCACTTCAACGAGCCCCACCTGTTGCTCGTTGAAGTGGAGGTGAAGTGTATGATATTTAAGAGCTGCACTGCCAGCTTAGCAGTGCAGCTGCATTCTGATGCCTGAGCCCTGTGTTGTTTTTGCTGCTGCTCCCCTGAGTTTTATATTGTGTTTTTTTACCAGTTTTATTGAAACATTTCTATTTTTGTACTCAGCCTGTTCGTGTGGGTCCCTAAACCACTTTTTGGGTACATGGTCCCAGTGCCCGCTGGCTTGTCGTCTTCAGCCGGCGGGGGCAAAACCATGACATAAACTTTACAGGAAAATAAAAAAATTAATAAATTAAAAAAAAAATTATATAAATATAAGTAAAAATATAAATAAAATAAAAAATGTTTAATTTTGCATGTAAGAATAGTGGACATTCGAGTTTTTGTTTCTTATCAATTTGGAGATACGAGGTTTTATCAGCAGGCCGACGATATGTCATCCATTTTTTTGGATTAGCAGTTCGCGCTTAGTGCAGAAGTAGGCATGGCCTAAAGTTTAGTAAAAACTAAGAGTAGGCATGCGCGATGTTTCACATGTTGTAGGCAAATGTAATCGCGTGAATCAGATTTGGGTCACTTGATAAAATATGTGTAACCGCATGGTAAAAAAAAATCAGATTCAGGCAGCAAATCCGATCTGGGCATCAAGACTTACAGTGTAAATACGGCCTTAGTGTCTGAAGCCTAGCGCTGAACACAAGTGTCATAGACAAATACAGCGCCCTCCATAATTATTGGCACCCCTGGTTGAGATGTGTTCATTAGCTTCTAATAAATTCACTTTTTTTCTAAATAATATAGGACCACAATGAAAAAAAGAGGAAAATCCAACCTTTAATTCAAGTGCATTTATTCAGTGGGAAAAAAAATCCCACATTAAGAAATAATTCTTTCACATCAAATCATGTGTGCCACAATTATTAGCACCCCTGATGTTAATACTTTGTACAACCCCCTTTTGCCAACAAAACAGCACCTAATCTTCTCCTATAATGTTTCACAAGATGGGAGAATACAGAAAGAGGGATCTTCGACCATTCCTCTTTGCACAATCTCTCTAAATCATCCAGCGACCTGGGTCCTCTCCTCTGCACTCTCCTCTTCAGCTCACTTCACAGGTTTTCAATGGGGTTGAGGTCTGGGGACTGAGATGGCCATGGGAGGAGCTTGATTCTGTGTCTGGTGAACCATTTCTTTGTAGATTTGGCCACATGTTTAGGGTCATTATCTTGCTGAAAGACCCAGTGACGACCCATCTTCAGCTTTCGTGCAGAGGCCACCAGATTTTGATTTAAAATGTCCTGGTATTTCAAAGCGTTCATGATGCCATGCACCCTAACAAGGTTCCCAGGGCCTCTGGAAGAGAAACAGGCCCACAGCATCACCGATCCTCCCCCATACTTCACAGTGGGCATGAGGTGCTTTTCTGCATACTTATCTTTTGTGTTCCGCCAGACCCACTTAGAGTGTTTGTTGCCAAAAAAGCGCTATCTTGGTCTCATCTGACCAAAGCACACAGTCCCAGTTGAAGTCCCAGTACCGCTTAGCGAACTCCAGACGTTTGCGTTTATGATTGTGAGTGAGAAAAGGTTTTTTCCGTGCATGCCTCCCAAACAGCTTATTGGCATGTAGATAGCGCCTGATGGTTGTTTTGGAGACTTTGTGACCCTAAGATGCTACCATTTGTTGCAATTCTTTAACAGTGAGCTTTGGAGAACTTTTTATTTCTCTTACCATCCTCCTCACTGTGCGTGGTGGCAAAATAACCTTGCGTCCTCGTTCAGGCTTGTTTACCACTGTTCCAGTTTTTTAAACTTTTTAATGATTCCTCTGACAGTAGATATTGGCAGGTGCAGGCGAGTGGCTATTTTCTTGTAGCTATTGCCTGACTTGTGAAGGTCGACACACATCTGCCTTACTTGAATGGTGTGTTCCTTTGTCTGTCCCATGTTGAAGAGTGGATAAGAGAAATGGCCTCTGTGTCACGTCATATTTAAACCCCAGGGAAACAGGAAGTGATGAATTACTAATTAAATGTTCCTAGATACTCTGATCAACTTTGTAAACTACTGTAGAAATGACAGAAATACTTCAATTACATTTATTTCCTAGGAATTGCTAGGGGTGCCAGTAATTGTGGAACAGGTGATTTTCTGAAAAATAATTATTTCTTAGTCAGGGATTTTTTTTTCCCTTAAAATTCACTTGAGTTGAAGGTTACATTTTTCTACAATTTTCAGTGTGAGAGTATGCTTCTGCAATAAAAATTGAATTTATTTTAAGGCTTTTAACACATCTTAACCAGGGGTGCCAATAATTATGGAGGGCGCTGTATATGTTGATATGTGTTGTATGTGGATATGTGGATATATGTTATTTGTTATGTGTTATTGATTGCCCAAGGTGAATTTCTCCCAAGGGAGACAATTAAGTTCTAAACTAAATAGTTTACTTTGTTTTTAACCTTGACTTGCCTGTAAACTTTATGTTCCTGGCTAGTTCTAGATGGCTTTCCTTGATTAACACAAGGCTTCTCTCCCCCATGCGATCTAACAGCGACAAAATAATTGGCTATATTCAGTACAGAAAAATAATTTAATTATAATTAGGTCTATGCTCTGGCACACGGTAACTTTTTTCCAGCGAGAGCGGCATTTCAGAACTCTTCAGCGAATTAAGGTAATTCTGGTGACAAATACGTGCTTTCATCCGTTTACATTTCCAATCGGACAGCTGTCTATTTTTTACCGCAATTTGCGTGACCGTGCTGCAAAAACAGGTGTGCGTACTTGTCGCCGAAATTACCCTTCATTCGCAAAAGAGTTCTGAAATGCCGCTCTCGCTGAAAAAAAATTAATGTTGCTGAGTGACAGTGCATTGACCTATTTATAATTAAGTTATTCCTCTGCACTGAATGTAGCCCATTATTTAGTCGCTGTTAGTTTGCATGGGGGAGAGAAGTCGTGTCTTCAATTGTCACTTGATTATTCTTAAATTGGAAAACGTGTTAATAAAGGAAAACCATTGAGAACTAGCCAGGAATAATTGTTGTCAATAAAGAGAAGGATCTTTGCCGTCAAATTTTCAAGGCAAAGGCCGGCCCTGGCTCTCCAAACATTGCCAGCTTCTCATTTTGGTCTAGGTGGAGTTTGTGGCCCATGTTCTCAGCGTGGTGGACTGAGATTACGTGCCCCCTGAAACAAGATAATTCAAACAATGCAAAGTGAATTAGTATTAAATTAGCTTAAAAAAATCAGAAACTTTGCTACTAATAATTTAACATGTCATGAGGTCACTAATTTCGGAAAATTATCTTTATGTTGCTGAATATAATTGATGTAGGTGATTTACCTGGCGATGCAGCTCATTATGTGGCTGGTGCACCTCTCTGAGAATCCTTCCCACTGGAGGCTCTCCTGCCCTCACCCCCACTGATGACAGGTATTCTGTCATGAATTTCCATCCGTAAGATGGACCTGTCTGTCAAGACAAAAAAAAAAAAAAAAAAAAAAAAAAAAAATTAATCTAGTAATTTAAATGATAATTCAATTTGATAAGTAATTTTTAAATTCTTCAGTAATTAGGAGTCTTGGATAAAATAAATAAATAAATAAATAAGCTTGATTACTGTATGACTCACAGTGATGCAGCTATCAAAGGTGTTTAGCCACATGCACACTGAAAAAAAACTGGAGTGGTATTTACTTGGGAAAACCTAGGAAAGTTTTTGCACTTAGAAATTGTAAGTAAATTCTACAAGGGCGATCATCAAGTAAACTTTACTTGCGGATATAAAGTATATTTAACAACAAGGTATATTTTACCCTAAGATGAAATTTTTGTTATCCCTTTGTTGATAAGAGGATTGGTGAAGTTTTGTTCGGTATCTTGGCTTCAAACGTCCAAAAATACATCCATTATCAATAAAATGTCTCCATACTGCTTGTCAAAAGTAATCAAGTGCCCTTTAGCTCACACAGACATGAAACTTCAGAAACTTCCAGAAACTTCAACTTTTGTCTCCTCAGTCCGCAGAATATTTTCCCAAAAGTCTTGGGGATCATCAAGATGTTTTATGGCAAATGTGAGGCGAGCCTTTGTGTTCTTTTTGATGGATGGCCATTTTTGCCCAGTCTCTTCCTTATTGTTGAATCATGAACACTGACTTTAACTGAGGCAGGTGAGACCTGCAGTTCTTTAGATGTTGTTCCGAGTTCTTTTGTGACCTCCTGGATGAGTCGTCAATGCGCTCTTGGAATAATTTTGGGAGGCCAGCCACTCCTGAAAAGGTTCACCACTGTTCCAAGTTTTCTCCATTTATGGGTAATGGCTCTCACCGTGATTCGCCGGAGTCCCAAAGCCTTAGAAATGGCTTTGCAACCCTTCGCAGACTGATAGATGTCAATTTATTTGTTTCTCATCTGTTCTTGAATCTCTTTAGTTCGCGGCATGACATGTTGCTTTTTGAGATCTTTTAGCCTACTTCACTTTGTCAGACAGGTTCTATTAAAGTGATTTCTTGATTCAACAGGTCTGGCAGTAGTCAGGCCTGGGTGTGGCTAGCGAAATTGGACTCAAAAAATGTGGTTAATCACAGTTAATTCATGATCTAAGGGGGGGGGCAATTACTTTCTCACATAGGGCCAGGTAGGTTTGGACAGCTTTTTTCCCCTTAATAAATGAAATCATCATTTAAAAACTGCACTTTGTATTTACTCAGGTTATCTTTGTCTAATATAAAAATTTGTTAGATGATCTGAAACATTTAAGTGTGAAAAATATGCAAAAAAGTAAGAAATCAGGAAGGGGACAAATACTTTTTCACGGCACTGTAGCTAGTGATTTTTTAATATGTAAAACTAATATGAGTAACACGTCCTTTCATTCCTACATTATATCCTTATGAAGGCAAGCAAATGTGCCTTGTAATTGCAGCTTAAGATCTGCCCGAGCTACAGTTAGGGGAGACCGGGGTTACCTCGTCATGATTTTGTATTTGGCTCCATAACTCTTTGTTGCTAGAAACTTAGAGAAATACCTTTACGGTATATGTGTAGTGCAGAATGTCGCCTACAAAACTTGTATTGATACAATCTCAATATAACATATGTATTTACGTCACAATATTCAATTTTCGATATATCACTAACATGCCGAAGCAACCCCATCTCCGGGGTTACTTCATCAGATGGGTAGGGTAAAATTACATTACATTACATTCATTAAATTATTACAGTTTATTCACAAGATTACGTACCCAGGCTGTTGTACTGTTGTAACACTGGTTTCATGTCAACCACATGTCTTTGGGTTCAAATTTGTGCTTGTCATACAGCTCACCCAACTTGGTGAAGAAATCATGAAGTGAGTGTTTGTTGAAGGCCGTTGCTCGGGCAAGAGAGGCTGGTTGAGGCTTTCTGGCAGCTAAGTTGTGTACAAGCGGGGCAACTTCAGCATACTCAGGGCTACGGCACCCTGACGAACTAACCCCATGCTGCTTGGCCAGTGTAGCCCCGTGTGGCTATTTTGGAAATCAGGCCGCATCTCTCATCTCATGATCGCAGCAGGCCTTTATCATATGCGTTGTTAATAACTCTAGTTACATACGTTTACGAAACAGTAAAACCACCATGGAAATCTTTGTCATCAAAGAAACTTAATGTTTACAATTTGGGTCAAAATTTAGTTATTTGGGCAGAAAACACTTACATGACACTACCGGTCCTTCTTCTTTACAAGAGATGACATCGCTGGGATGTCACATAATTTGTACATTTTCATTTTACTGTCAGTGCGTTTGCAATGAAAAAAAACTGGGGTGACGGACCTAACCCTGTGACCAAAGTAACCCCGGTCTCCCTTAATATGTGTGACGCAGGCAAATTTTTATTGCTCACTTCAATATGGCCTTGGAACTTAATTTGTTTAAGACCAAAGTGTGGAGTTCGGCAGCATTTCATTTAAGTCACAGATAATCCAAAAACTGGAATGAACATAGAAGCGAAATCGGCGAGGAGAAATTGGATGAAATTTGGTGGAAGGAGGAACTATGGGCCCAGCACAAATTGATTAACTTTAACATTGTAGGATCGCAGGTCAAAGTGATGGTGGATGATTCAAGTTTGGCCAATACTGATAGCGCTATTGGCGGAGGTATGCGCTCTACTGAGTGCTTTCTAGTTTTTTATTAAATTGACAGTTGATAGTGCATTCTGCAAACAATCCTGAAATCATCAATTCACATGGGTCAATATAGGTCAATAAAACACTGAGTCATTTCAAAACCGTGGTTGAAACTTCAAGGAGTATTTCCGGGCAAAATGGAAACAATGGCGCGTACGGTAGTGGCGCATGTCCTTCCAACCCCTTTGCATTGATAATGCCTTTCCAGATGTGTAAGCTGCCCAAAATTTCAAATTTTGATTTATCTGACCACAGAACAGTTTTCCATTTTACCTCAGTCCATTTTAAATGAATTATGGTGCAGAGAAGATTGCAGCGTTTCTGAATCGTGTTCACATATGGCTTTTTCTTTGCATGATACTGCTTTAGCTTGCATTTGTAGATTGCATGGCGAACCGTGTTCACAGACAATGTTTTCTGGAAGTGTTCCTGAGCCTGTGCAGTGCATTCCAGTGCAGAATCTTGCCTGTTTTTAATGCAGTGCCGTCTGAGGGGCTGAAGATCCCGAGCATCCAATATTGACCTTTGTCCTTGTCCCTTGCGCACAGAGATTTCTCTAGATTCTCTGAATCATTGATGATATTATGTACTGTAGATTCATTGTCTTCAGAATTTGATGCAGTTTTTTGCAGATTGGTGAATCTCTGTCCATCTTTACTTCTGAGAGCCTATGCCTCTCTAAAATGCTCTTTTTATACCCAGTCTTGTTACTTACTTGTTGCTGATGAACCTAAGTAGTTGCAAAATGCTCCTCCAGCTGTTTTTTATTAGAACCACTTACTTTTCATAGGTATGGGCTGAAAATTGCTATCCAGGGTATTTTGGGTGCAGGCTTTCAGAATCTCTTGTCAAAATTTATCTATCTCTTTTCATTTTCAAGATATTGGCCTTTCAAATATGAAAATTTTAGTGGAGTTAGGAGACCCTGAAATGGGTCCTAGCTGAAGAAGTCACTTTTTTGCCAGTTTTGGATTGGCAAGTTCACCATGTGGGCAGTTCCCCACGGTAATGAAACTTGTTCTACATGAATATCTTGACTTTATTTGATCAAAATTACAACTTGTTTTCTCATCTCCTTCACTATGTAGTCATGCTATGAAATATAGGGTTTTCTTTTTGTTTTTGTTTTTTTGTTTTTTTTTTTGCAAAAAACACCCCCCCATTATGGCTTTTGTTTTCATAAAATGCCGTAAGGTGAAGCTATATTGCCTAAGTTGTATGCTATTGTTTTAGTACCATCTTAAGATTCACCTCATTGGTTAAGTGAGATGCTTAGTATATGGCCATCTGCTCACAACTCCAAGAACTGTCAACCAAGATTACCGATCACAACAAAAGAGCTTATTATACAAATGATGGTAACTTCTTTTGAATTAGGGCAGTTTCTGTCCAGATTTCAATTTGAACTTTGTAGCCATTTCTTTTTCAACAGTTTCCAGGGATTCTGAAAATAAACTGTATCACAGTGAGAGAAGTGAACTTCCTTACAGTAAATTAATAACATCCGTTCTCTGTTATGTAAAAAGGAATGCAGGATGATGTCACCATGAACTTACTTGTGATGTGCTTCTTATGATGGTTAAATGGATTGGCACAGGACCACTGTTTCAAAGCGTGACAAATACACTTTTTCGTGATGGACACAGATTCGGTCATCTTCATTGAATATGACATTGCACCACCAAGTCAAAAGTTGTCTGTCAGGGTGTCAGCTGGTTTAAAGTTGCAAAAAGCAAAATCGTTTCACCACTAGGTTTGCTGTTGTGCACTGCCTGTAGACCAAAACAAAGTGTGTCATGAGCCGCACCTCCCTCTACCTCTGCTCTCCACCCCCCCCCCCCCACTCGCCTCGTCTGCAAACGACTATCTGCAAAGTGCAAACACGCTGATCAAAACAACGTCACCATTTTGTGGAACATGTCGAATAATGAAGTCAGTAACTTATAACGTTATAGTGCCACAAGAAAGTAAACTTCCTTTTGGCAAGTTTTCTATGCTGTTTTCTCCGTAAATTAATCATTATGCCAATAATTTAGTGTGTCACCCTTGGCATCAAAAGTGTCTGTTCGCCGCTAATGGTGTTAGCAGACAGTTTAGTTAGTAACGTATTGACAATATGACAGCAGTAAATAGCTTTCCCGCAAATACAATCTAAGTTAGCTGCTAATAGCTGAAAAGTAATTTGGTGGATATGGTTTCCTTTTGTTCCGCTCTCCGCCATTTCTCTTTGAAAATACACACTGCCACCGCTGCCACTGCTCACTGGCTGTAGCCTTTTTAGGAGGGAGGGCCAAGGGCTCCGAGAGGAAGGAAGAGGCAGCGATTCAAATGAACGTACGTGAACGCGCAGCCGGACCGGCTTGTAAACAAGGGGCTGGAAATCAACACAGAGAGCAGGTGTATGACGTCGTGCTATACTCCAGATGAAGTTACACCTCTCGTTCTTCGCATAGCAATTTTTTAATTCCTTCAATCTAGAAATGATGCATTTCCGCTTATTGCCCCTTTAAGGTCACCGAATAAAATTTGTCCTGTCTTTCTGCAGTGTGTACGCTTGTTGCATTGCTCATCCAAGGAAATCCCTATTTTGCACCTGTCAGAAGCCATGCTGAAGCTTAAATGAATTCATAAATTAGCTATCCTATTGTTTTAACCAGAGGTGATGCAATACCCCGGAGATCTGATGCATTACCCATGGAAGATGATGCAATACCTGGGAGATCCTACGGAGGGAATGCAACATCATGTTAGATGTCAGATTATTTTAGGAAATTATGTAACTTTTTTATGAGTGGGCACTGTCGATTTCAAACTTCTAGTTGCAGAACAAAGGGGATAATAATGGGCGTTTTTACCCCCAAAACGCCTATATTTGATAACATGATTAAATAGTGAATGAGATGAGAACACAAGTTGTAATTTTGAACAAATTAAGTAAAGATATATACATTGATGTGGAACAAGTTTCATTACCATGGGTAACTGCCTACATGGTGAACTTGCCAATCCAAAATGGGCAAAAAAGTGACTTTTTCAGCTAGGACCCTTTTCAGGGTCTCCTAACTCCACTCTTATGCCTTGGGTGCAGTCAATCTTCCTTGTACAGACAGACCTGTCCTCAAATAGAAGGAATCCAGCACAGTTTAGCCTCTGTAAGGGATCCTGGCCTCATAGGGGGCCCTTGAAAACTGAATTTTTGATTTCCACCCATATAACTTTTCATATTTGAGAGGCCAGTATCTTGAAAATGAAGAGATAGATACATTTTGACGAGAGATTCTGAAAGCCTGCACCCAAAATACCCTGGATAGCAATTTTCAACCCATACCTATTATTGGTTCCGAAGATATTGGCCTCCAAAATCCCTATAAATTAACGTTCGCAATTAGCTTGGGGCATGGCCCCTGATTTTTAGGGGACGCTCGGAAACCCCTTGGAGTAGGAGCCTAAAATTTTGCATGTGTTCATTATGAATATAGAGGTACTTCCAAAATAAATTTGAGCCAAATCTGAGCGGGTGACCATGGAAGATTCTTGTACTTTAGTTGAGTTCATATGGAATGACCCAGAAAAGTGTTTTACAGTATCCATAATATGATACAGAAATAATTGCCCCTGCTCCCGAGATTTTTCTGCAACATAGATCATAAGCCATCTAATTCTTCAGAAAAACCTCTTCAATGTTCTAAACCACATAGAAACTGATTAGCCTTGCATGCACAAGTACAAGAGAGAGAGGAAGTAAGCACTTTACATGTGATAGACATGAAACTTAGGTGCACATTTTCATGCTTTATTTCAGGGGTCTGGCATATGACACAAAAGAGGTGTGGTTGAGTGGTCTTTATAGGATTTTTACTGTTCGACTGTTTATCTTGTGTCCCTTAACTTCAAATATGTTTCACCAATCATTACCAAGGTTTCATGCTTATTTTAAAAGATGGTAGCCACTGGATACTAAAAGAACACGGGCCCAAAATCGACTTCTGACGTGTCAACATTCAGTGACACACCACACAAAAACAATTGCTCTTTTGATCACTATTTCTGTGGGACATGGACAATGAATACGTCTACTTTCTAGATATAATTTTGCATTGGAATGGGAGAAGAATTTTCAAATTTCAGAACTGACTGGGGTCATTTTTGTGAGCCCTACGCATTTACACTTTCATGTTGGCCCTAAAAGAGTGTGGTGACATGTAAACGTAAATGCAATGGACTGGGGGTGCTGTTTTGCTCATTTCATTTGAATATTGTCCACTGTATTGCAGGGCATGACTTTTGAAAATTAAATTAATAAGTAGAAAATTGTAATGCAATAGTGGAATCACATTTTCATACAAATATGATCTCCTGTGGCCTTCCATAGTGCATATTGTATGTTTCATGTTTATCTTACAGGCTACTGTTATTAGCCCTCACCAGGAAGTGGATGGGGATTCAGGAATCAGTTTTGCCCTTCTGCCTGTCTGTCAGTCACGCTTCATTTCTGGGCCAGAACTCTTCGTTGGAAATAACTCAACAAAATTACATAAATTGCTACATTTTATTGTGTAGATGTGCCTTTTCTTACATCCATCCCTTCACCTTGATTTGTCCCCTGGCCTGATATCAGCCATGTCGTGGTGGCAGATTGGAGTATTCCAGGCTTATTCTAAAATATATTAACTCTTCTTTACAGAGCAAACAGCTGTTTCCTCACAGACAAGTCCTGTGAAATTGTGGCCTCAGCTCTCCAGTCATCGAACTCACCCCTGAGAGATCTGAACCTCAGCTCCAATAACCTGGGAGTTTCAGGAGTGAAGCAGCTCTATGCTGCACTGATGAGTCCAAACTGTAAACTACAGACACTGGACCTCAGCTTCAATAACCTGGGATATTCAGGAGTGGAGCTGCTCCGTGATGCACTGATGAGTCCGAACTGTGAACTACAGACACTGGACCTCAGAACCAATAAACTGGAAGATTCAGGAGTGAAGCTGCTCTGTGATGGACTGATGAGTCCAAACTGTAAACTACAGACACTGGACCTCAGCGCCAATAACCTGGGAGATTCAGGAGTGAAGCTGCTCTGTGATGGATTGATGAGTCCAAACTGTAAACTACAGACACTGGACCTCAGCTCAAATAACCTGGGAGATTCAGGGGTGAAGCTGCTCTGTGATGGACTGATGAGTCCAAACTGTAAACTACAGACACTGGACCTCAGCTCCAATAACCTGGGAGTTTCAGGAGTGAAGCAGCTCTATGCTGCACTGATGAGTCCAAACTGTAAACTACAGACACTGGATCTCAGCTTCAATAACCTGGGAGATTCAGGGGTGAAGCTGCTCTGTGATGGACTGATGAGTCCAAACTGTAAACTACAGACGCTGAACCTCAGCTTCTGTGACCTGGGACATTCAGGAGTGAAGCTGCTCTGTGCTGCACTGAAGAGTCCAAACTGTAAACTACAGACACTGGAGCTCAGCTATAATAAACTGGGAGATTCAGGAATGAAGCTGCTCTGTGATGAACTGATGCGTCCAAACTGTAAACTACAGACACTGGGGTGAGTACTGCTCTGTATTGTGTGACTTTACCTTAATCAGTTACCTTAATCCTGGAACAATCCGCTGCTAAGATGCATGGAGGCTAAGTGGCTACAGTAGCAGCATTTTGTGATGCTGTTGAGCAAATCTCCTTGATTTTAAGCCTGAGAAGCTAATGTACTGGATCAGTGTCTTTTCGTCTTCTCCTGTTCTGAGTCATCTTGTCCTGTTGTGTTTGTGCTTGTTTCATTTTCAAAGAGTGAGTGTGTGAGTGTGAGTGCGTGTATGATATATTGTGTTGGTGAGTGATTGTGTTACAGTGGGAGTGTGAGAGCGTGAGAGGACACATCCATTTACTCTTATGTCTTATGATAATGTACCGGAAGGTATTGTTTCAGTTTTAGTAGTTCTCTTGCCAATCACAATTAAATCATGATCAAATCATGTAGGGCAGATGATGACAGAACTAATATCACTCGATTAAAGAGTCAGATGCTTTTTGTTTCAGTTCTCTGAACTCCAAAGGAAAAAAGTGTCCTTAATGTTAATGTGAGTATGGGTATCATGACAGCATACTGACTGGGGTGTGCGCATGTGGGATTATCAGCTGCAAGAGCCTCTCTCATGGAGATAGAGATGATCTACTGGTGCCAGTCAGTAATATAAGTGTTCTCTGACATAAGAGCTTCAGTCCTATGAGGTAAACATACCACTAATTTGAGTTCCCAGAAGCTCTCGAGTAAAAGTGGGCTTTGGGGAGAACTTTTGGGCCCAAGCGATAGACTCCTTCGAGATTAACTGCTCCTCTCCTGGAAAGTGGACGAGATCAGGCAGCAGGGGGCGGAGGCAAAAAGTTGCAGTCAAGAGGGACAGTTTCCTGCTGCCTTCAAATACAGGAAGTCACAGATATACTGACCACATTCATATAGAGCTCTATGGCAGAAGATACTGCATATGAGCTCATTATCATCACCGGCACAAGATTTGTTTGTTAACAGATGAGACAACTGCAGTCCAGCATTAACTGTAACACGCACACAGAAAATTAAGATTTACCACAAAGTGTGGCTTTTGTGGTAAAAAAAAAAAAGAGCCAATCGGGGTGCGTGTGTGTGTGTGTGTGTGTGTCAGGCTTGTGCAAAATTCAGAATTTTAGAATTGGCCTCCATTCAATTCATGAATTGGAAATTGAATTGAATTGGCTCCAACTCACAGGAAGTTGAATTTGAATTGGAATTGGAATGACAAGAAGTGGAATTAAATTCATGGCAATTCAAAGAAATTCCACACAGTCACACAATAGAAAGAATGTGTTGAATCTTACATATATTCAGTGTTGGGAAGGTTACTTTGGAAATGTAACTGGCTGCCATAAATTAGCCAGTATAAATGTGGTTTGGATTACTGTATTTGGATTACTTTATCAATGCAATGTAATTTGGATTACTTTGGATTATGTAATGGAACTTAACATTTGATTACTTTTTTATTTTTGATTAGTAACAAATTTAATTACACATTTTCCTGCAGCAATGCAACTAATTATAATCACATTTATTTTGTAATTTAGTAACAATAAAAATGCATTACATATAACTCCTCACTCCCCAGCCCTGTATACATTTTGTTTCAAAATGTAGATAATGATGACAAATTCTTGAGAAAAAAAAATTACCCTCTTCATGTTGTTTAATTACTTTTGTTCCAATATTGTTTTCATTTCAAAGTAATTAAATGACACAAAGCCATGGTAAATGCAAATATCATTTTTTCTGATACAATACTCACTGAGCAACACAGTTGCATCTAATTCTCGATAGATCCTCAAACATTTATCATTGATTCCGCACCGTTCTGGTCTGAATATCTTTCCTGCAACACTGAAGATTCTCTCTACAGGAGCAGAGGAAGCAGGCATGGCAAGATATTTACATGCAAGTTGAGCTCGGGCAGGAAAACGGTTTTGATTTTCTCTCCAACAGACTGAAGGATCAGTATCCTCTGAAAGACAAGGGGTACTCAGGTACACAGGGACCTCATATGAGGCTGTGTCAGCTGGCATGACAGATGATTTAGTGTCCATTGTAGGAAAAGAGTTTTGGGCATTTCTTTGGTTGAGCACTGCCATTCGCAGTTGCATTCCCTTTTGGGGAGGCAGACTCAGCTTTTGCAGTGAGAAGGTTTTTGATTATTATCTGCTCCTCACCAATACACCAGTCCAACTTAAAACTCGGGTCAAGTGTGGCAGCCACCTGGAAGCATTCCATGTCTTCAAATTTTGTTAAACGTCTCTCGAGTGCGGATTGTTGAGTTGACACAAACTTTTTATTACCGGTCATCTTCATGTTTTTGATAGCATGTCTTAAGCCCCTGACACAAGGGAAGATGAAGCTGGAGGTCACCATTTTCTCGGCCTGGCATCTGTCTGTAGCCTCCTCAAAGGGTTCCAATACCTCACAAAGCTCCTGGATTATTTTCAGCTCATATGATGTCAGCTGGATGGGGCAGTGGAGCTCAGTAAGTACATTACTTGGAACATTGAGAACAGACCTCAGTGTCTTTAACTGGCTATTCCAGAGGGTGGCATTTGCAGGCCGAAGTTTGCGCCCTCCCTCTAGGGCATCAGTAGTGCTAGATTCTAGTGTTCACGGCACATACAGTGATCTATGGTTGGGGGGTTGGCGGTAATCTAGAATCTGTACAACCAGGTATTCTGTCTCACTCAACTACTTAAGGCAGTTTCAGTCCACTGCTGGGTTGATGTCGTCAAGCAGGAACACATTGATGAATTTGTACTGTATTCACTGAGATGATGTTATCTGTGTTTAACCCAATGAGTTAATCAGGGACTATTGTTTCTGCACCATAGCAAAACTCCTGGGTCAATATCTTTTGTTCACAATGAATACTTAAGCCCTGTTGTATTCCAATGAAGTCAGTCAGATCATAATTATACTGGATACTGCGCTGGTCGAGACAATGAATAAACTCTGTTTCTTTTTAACTGTGTTTTCTAACACCGAATCTGACTTCGTCTCTTATCTTGAAACACACCACAAAGTCGCGGCTGTTTTGTTTTCATGAAGAAAACAGAAGAATTCTTCAGAAGCCAGTGTGGACTTGTGACAAAAAAAAAAGTTTTTGGACCTTGCCCAGTAAATTTTTTATCGAGCCAGCCTCATCCATGACATCATGGACCAAGAGCTGCAGGCTGTGTACAAAGCACGGGCTTCTCTCTGGTGGAAAGTGTGCCATCTCTTCAATGCACAGTACCTCAAAATCAGATGCGTCATCCTGTTCCTCCTCCTCACTGTCAACATGTATTGGTGAGAAGAGGGTGAATGACTATCATGTCGGAGGCATTATCAGGCACAATGAATAAGATTTTGTCCTGAATGTTATAATTTTCAAGAACATTCTCATAAACTTTACAATTGTTTTCAGCTATATGCCTCCCTTTAAAACGCTGATAGGTCGGCACTACACTCTGCATCACAAAGTTTATAATGAAATGGCCAGTCATTGCAGAAAAGACTTCATTGATCGGTTTGCCCATAGATCAACTGTCGGGCAAATATGCTCCATTTTTTTCCATCAGTTGAATCAGATGTGTTTTTACAGTTGCTGAGCGCTGAGGGATAAGGTCCTGGCTGAGAACTCTTCGGGAGCGCATTGTGAAGGAGGGTTGGGCCAAATGCAGCATATTTATGAAATCCTTATTGCCAACAGTAGAGAGGGGGAGGAGACCATTTGCAATGTACTTAACAACACTGTCAGTCAGAGCCACTTGATGCCTATCAGTTATTGAACTCTTGCTATTTCAGAAGGATGACCATGATCTTCATTCTGGTTTGGCTGGATTGTGTTACCGCTGGTTTCAGAATCCATTAAGATTTCCAGATGTTTCACCTGTAGGGAAAAAGAGTCAATTAATATTCCCTCGATGTTGATGTAGAGATTAAGATTTCTCTTATTTCCACAATTGACTTAATTGTTTTCTTGATTTACAAAAAGTGTAAAATGTGCTTGCATGCTTTTAAACACATATGATATCCACCGTTGGGGGTAACATCTTACAAAGTAGTGCCATAATATAATCATATTTGGCTGAGTAAGTTTGTGCATTAATGTTACTGTTACTGTTGTGTTACGTGAGTTCAAGGTGTGTTTAAGCCCGTTATGCCAGGCTCTTGCTGTGTTGTGCTTCAGTAATGCAACAGGATGAGTAATGAGTTACCATCCATAGAGAATAATGAGTAAGGTTTTCATGAAAGAAATGAGTAATGTGTAATACACTTTCTTGAGTAGTGACCCCAGCACTGATGATATCCGATATCATTATCATAATACCATCAAGAGATTGATTTCAAAATAAAAGTTGGACGAGCCTGTTAAAGCTGCAGTTGGTAACTTTGAGGAGAGAGAGGACTTGGCATAAAAATTTGAAAAAATGCAACTTTCAGATCCCTCCCCGTCCCTCTCCACTTCACTCCTGCCCTAAGACCCTCCCCCAGAAGGCTGCCATGCACGCGAAGGCACGCGAGCTGTTACGCATGCCACTGTGGAGAGACATTACTGAACATTATGAAAACGGCCAAGTTGCCGAGGCTAGGCATTACTGTTGTGAACAGTCAACACTGCTGGCCAACAAACGAGCAGAAATAAATCATGTAGACATGAAAAGTAATCTACAGCAGTATCTCTTCAGTAAAACCCAAGCACACGCTTATTTCAGTAAGTTACCCGTTATTTGAGTACAGAAACTGTCGTGAATCCTGCTGAATGGCCAGTAAACCATGTATGACACCATTTAGCTGTGAGAGCACAGAAACGTTACACATATTTTTGAGGACAGCAACACAACTGATAAGACTGCCAGGTCACTTCATAAAGATATTTTCTACTACTTTCTGATAAAACGACGCCAGTAACGTTAGCCCTAGCATCGGAAACAAGCTAACGTTAGCTCGACTGCAACATCACAGTAACATCACATGCACTGCGGAGTACTGTAACAATTACAAGACGCTGGCTATTCAAACAGCAACTGTGCTTGTAAGCGACGTTCACTCGTTTATTTGCAGAGCGAAAATGAATTGATTCCGGTTAGGGCTGGGGTTAGTACCAGCTGTGCATGTGAGCGACGCCAACTCGCTTATTTGCAGAGCATTGCAGAGCAAAAATGAACCAACGAATAAAGCAGGGGTTTACCTGTCAAGCAGAAAAGTCGCCAACTCTACGTCGGTTTTTAATCCTTCCAGATCACGGAGTTCCCTTCACCTCTGAAAAGCCACTCTGATGTTCACTCTGGTTTTATCCCGGGCTTTGTCTAATTCTTTCTTTCGTGGTTTTTTTCTTCTGCCTTCCTCTTCTTACTTGTCTTAGCCATGTGTGCTGTTGTCGGTAACGGAGATGTCGGTATTTTTTTCCTCGCTGATGGCTGTTGTAGCGCCATTAGTTTCTCTAAGCTCCTGAACCCTCTCTCGGAGATTTGAGCTTGACTGAGCACTGGCGTGAACTGAGGAGGAAGGGGGAGGAGGCTGTCCGCAGCGCGTGCATGTGCACTGTTTGACGGTTGTCAGACACCATCCTGGCTATAATTGGTTATTTTTGGTCGGTCCGAACGATTCTTTTAAATTGCAGTAGGAGCAGTAAGTGGAGTTAAAGGAGCCTTTTTAATTACAGAGTACTAGTTTTGTGTAATACTGTCTGTACACAGTGACAGTTTTAGCAAAAATGACAAAAAGTTACTTTTATAAGACTTACCAACTGCAGCTTTAACTTACCTGTAGATGCCTTTTGAAATTTGAAGTAGCCTTGATGGAGCCACAGACTGGAGTACTGCAGTGTTTGCCTATGGCTCTGTGGTTTCCTGGTGTTCTTGTTGGAACTGGTCCATCAAAATGAAATAGTACAGATAACTTTTTAGGCCTGCAATTATTTTCCATGTTGCTGTAGCTATTTTATTACACGTGTCAAATTTACCAGTATAAACATTAGTAATCAGTTGTAACTTCAGAGACTTCAGAAACTTTTAAA